>OMKQ01055198.1:0-10831 GCA_900302335.1 Phycis phycis | reverse complement strand
GGGAGATGCATGCCAGTGCTGAAATAACTTGGAGATGTGTGAGATGTCTACAACCCACTGACCTATACCATGGGAGAAAAGTAAAATCACGTTCGGTTTGAATGAAGCAGATCTGCCAACAACTGGTATTTGGTTTGTTTGGATGTGAAAGCGGCTCTATGGAGCTATTGTGAGAGGCAGAACAAGAGACATTGGCCTAGGCTAGTAGGGTTTAACCTAGTTTATAGTCATTGTGACCAGCGCAGGCCGCTGCTAACCAAAGTTGACGTCATCCCGGCTCTCATACGCGGCTCATGCAGCAATTTGTTGAGCACTTCTCAATTTTCAAAGCTCTGCAAGCAGAGACTGTGTAACTTGGTTTGTTTGTGTGATCTGCGTCATCCATGCGAATGTTACGGCAAAACGGCGACTATAAATGCCACGACTAAGCTTGGACTGGCCGCACGCTTCATGAATGCCGCATCACGGCAACTATAATAACGCTTTAGCAGTCTGACATTTCTCCCCCATCCCCTCCTGAACACCACCACAGCCCATAAATAAACCCACCGGACGGCACCGGCCCTCAGGATTTTAATGACAATAAAAGGATGGCAGATAAACAAGATTTGTTCTAATGTGGCAAATCCATTCTCATCAGGCACGACCGCTTGACAAAATGGATTGTACTTTTCTAAACGCAGTGGGCGTAGACGTCTGAGACGGGTGCCAGCAGCTTGGAAGGGGCCATCACGTCGTCTTGTCTGTGTGTCCTGGGGGGCTGTGGCCATGCTGCCTGCCAGCCCCCCCTCCAGGCAGGTCTCCCCGCTAGCTGGCAATAAGCTATAGGCTACGGAACACACATGATGAAGCAACAATGTGTCTTCCCACCACACTCGGACACTGAAATGGAGAGTTGGGCCACATGTCTTGCCACAAGCCAGCCAAAGACACCACACTAAGACACTAAGACAACTGTGTGAACGTTTGGGAAGACTTCAGGGAGCACGATACATGATGCCCACTGTCTCCACCACATAATGCTTGAGTCCTGAATTCCAATATGTAGAGCTGATCCCATCCATTTACTGTTAAGAGACATAAAAGAAGGTTTTTCAGTTTTTCCCAACATTATGGCATGTGGGTCATGAATGTAGCAGACTCAAGTGGCTCTCTCTTTTATGTCCAACATGTGAAGCCTTTTGTTGGGCCAATATACAAAGCCATTAAAAACACAGGCAGCTCAAAGTCTGCATGGGTCATAGGCCCCAAGACGGTCACCGATGGAAGCTGCAAAATCTTTGTGACCGAGGAAGGTTATCAACTTAACGATCCTGACCTGAATGCACAAATAATAATAAAAAAAAGAGTCGACAATCATCACATAAGTGTAAGGCATGAGGCTATTGTGATGGTGAAGTGGAAAGAGGCTGAAACTAGGGTGGACACATTCAGAGAGAGGAAGCTCATAAATTATTGATTTGGATGCCAAAGCTTGTCTTTGGCTGAGACTCTTGATGTGTTGTACTACCCAAACCGCAGTGCAACAGCAAGCCTTTGGACAGAACGGAGCCATCATTAGGCCTTTTGAAGCTACTTAAAGTGGATAATTCTGGTTGGCATATTTGGCGTGCCATTCAGTTTCTCAAAGTCATACATGACCTTGCAAGACATCTAAAAAGGCACATTTCTAAGAGTGTCCCTCTAAACTCCAAAACACATTGATACATACATATATATATATATGTATATAGTGTATATGTATTTGTGTATGTCATATATATATAGACATACACACACATACTAATACAGGGGTTACCTTTTTAATTTTTTTTTACCTTTACACATATTAGTCTCATTGAGGCTCTTCTTTTTTTAGAGACCTGAGCAGGTTTTTACATACGTGAAGAAACCTTGTCATTTGTATTCCCACACCTTTAAATTGATCATCTGTGACAGTCATTACCACAACATTACTGGCAGCGTTTGACAGACTCCCAAGATTTGTCTAAAGATAATCACTATGTGACTCATAGTGAATCGAGGATATTGAATGGCGTAGTTTCGTTTTTAGACTCGTTTAAAGATTAAGGATACGTGACTCATTGTGCCAGTAAGACAATGTGTAGAATTCAATCTGCTGTAGACGTGCGTGTTCTGCCAGAGCATTGAAGTCTGTGTGTTGCCTGTAGCAAATGTTTGCGCATAAGAAAACTTGTAGTTGTTGACTCACCGACTGTGGCAATGGTCTCCAGGTCGTCCAGGCAGTACACGCGATTATTTAGCGATGCTTCCTCTGCTGACATGGCGTTACTGCTTTTGCTTTCTTTCAGTGTGTTTGAGTCTGTGAGGACCCCAACCTTTGATTTGGGAGATGCCATGTTGGTTTCCTTTCGGGGTTTGTTATTCCTGAGGGACAAGCTACGACCACGCCGACTAGTTGCTAATGTGATGCAAGTTAACTGACATTACGCCGATACATGTCATTGGTTTGAAGAAAATGCTCTTTGTGTGTCTCTGTCTTCTGTGAAACAAAGCGAGGTTAGTTCTTCTTTGTCTAGCACTGGCAGTCAAACAAATGGTTTGTTGGACAGTGGTCGCATAAAATAAAACAGAAATACCGGCCAGCAAATACAACGTTTAAAAAAGCAACGACAGTTAACTATAAGAGTGAAATTCCCGCTCTCGACAAAATGAAACTAGAATAAACAGACAATGTCTGGTGACAGGTGCATTACACTAGCATGCCACGCTAGCTCGCCTAATTAGCAAGTCAACACCCTGGGTTAGCTTAAACAAGACGACTTATACATGGGCGGAAACAGGGGGGAATCCTCTAACCTGTGTATGTAGTACGTACAAAAACAATAGTGAGTTTAACCAATTCCTAACTTGACGATTTTCCATCCTTTCCCGACTTCAACCTTCCGCTTCCAGCCATTCTTTATGGTTTAGCTGACGATGCAAGCCTCACCCAGCAATGTTCCTTCTATGTCCACATCAACAAGGAAGCGGCCAGCTGCACTGTTGACAAAATACACCAATGGGAAAGAGTCTGGCATCGGACATTAGCCAATCGGGTATCGGGAAGGGCGTGGTGTGAGGCAGTTGGACAAACAGAAATGACCCTGGATTTCCGCTCTAGCTACCTGCACACCCACACCCACACCCACACGCACACGCACACGCACGCGCGCGCGCACACACAATAAGTGTATATAATAATAATAATAATAATAATAATTATTATTATTATTATTATTAGTAGTAGTAGTATTTGTTTTTTATTATTATCATAGATTACAACACAACATATAGTGTAGAAGAAGAGATTGTTTGGCTGGAGGTTTTGTCTTGATATTAATCTATACTGATATATAGATCTATAAATAGATCAGTGGATGGATGAACGACAGGTGGTAACACCTACGCAAGGACACCACACCACAATGAAGAACAGCTTGCTGAACACACACCAACTAACCCACTGACAAAGACATGCACACACAGGGAAACGATAGCGAGGTTAGAAGTGTGTGAGAGAAGGGAACAGGAAGGGAGCTTAGCGACGTATGTGCAGGTAAACACAGAATCATATGAGAAACTACCACTGATAAAATGAATGGTAAATGGGAAACTAAAAGTATTTGTTGCTGATTCAGGTGCCACCATCAACGTCATCACAACCCAGATGTGAAACTCTCAGGGTGATTCATCCATTCACAGGGGGCTACAGGGGTGGTAGTTAAGGAGCCTTTCATAGTTCCGTTAACATGCGTTGATCAGAACCCAGATGGTCGCACCACACAGCTCAAACACTCATTGTTACGCAGTTACCGTTGTCCACTGACCCTTTTGGGCCGAGACCTGATGTTGGCTTTGGGCCTACGTTTGATCTCAACCCCGGACGGCATCATCGTCTCACCAGCGACATTCACAGGGATTCGCACCCCCATCACCAACACTTTGACATACGTATACCAATGGGGAACTAACCGTGACGTTGCATGCACATTGACTACAGCAGCATGTGAGGGCACATCCAACCATGAATACATGCTCCCTGAACACTTACATGTTACCACTAGGGAGGGGAAAGAAATGGACAGGAGATGGCGTGACCTGGGACCATTCGTGGCTATGTGTCAGATAACAGACTGGGTCATTGATAATGATTTTGCAAACACAATGTTCTCTCCTACCTATGGTGTGCGACAACGCCCTCTGGGGCCAATGTTGATACCTGCTGTTGCTCAACTACATGTACTCCCTCCACTAGCAGTGGGAACCATGTCCATGCAGGCCCTGCCCACTACCACGAACCCCAACCTTGATGACATTCCATTCATTTTGTGGAAGGCCAGCAAATACGACGTGGCCCTCGTCAAGAACACCCAGCAGCCTGTTATGGTGACACCCAAATCTGACGTCACACCAGTTTTCAAATCTCATCTGACTAGATACAGGAGTATAGTGCCACGGTGCCATGCAGTGACTCCCCGTTCAGAACCCCCATCTTCATTCAGGACCTGCAAGCTTTTAATCAGGCAGTCCACGCACACGTACCCAATGTACCAAACCATTACACCATCTTGTCTCAGATCCCACCAGCGACCCAGTGGTTCATGGATGTGGATTTGGCCAACGCCGTTTTCAGTATCCCAGTCACCCCTGACAGTCCTTTTAGTTTTGGTTTGCCTTCAATTTTGGGGGAATGGGGTACACTTGGACCCACCTACTGCAGGGATATTGTGAGCCCCAAAAGATCTACAATGAGGGTTTGAAGCTTAGCCTTGAGTCACTCGAGTTATCTCCAGGGTCTGCTTTGTTACAATATGTTGCTGACCTTTTTATTTGTGCCCCCACAGGGTCCCAGTGTCGCAAGGACTTGTCGAAGCTCCTGCGCCACCTAGGGGCAGAAGGACATCAAGTCAGCCTGGCCAAACTCCCAATGGGCCACGCCCTTACCCCACAGGGTAAACATTGTCCCCGAAGCGTGTCCGGGCAATTGCTAACATCAGTGACCAAAAAACAAGTAATGTAATTCATGGGCACATGATTGTATTGCAGACTGTTCATTCCTAACTATTCTGTACTAGAAGCCCCACTAGACGCCCTTATCCATGGTAAGCAGTTGACATTATCTGACCTTGTTGTGTGCACACCGGTGGCACAGGTTGCTTTTGAAGCTCTGAAGGCAGCATTGCAGCAAGCACCAACCCTTGGTATCCCAGATGACATCCAGCCATTTACCCAGATGTAGACAAGCATGACTACGACCTGTGGCTTTCTTTTCTGCCAAATTGGGCACGGTTATGACAGGTTTTTCCTGCCTATGAGCTGTGACAGCCACAGAAAAGGCTGTTGTGGCATCCCGAGATCTAGTAGGTTATGGTGAGCTACCAAGGGTCATCCTGGCCATCACCCCTTTCGGAGCAAATGGAGAATTCCGGAGCAAACAGAGACTCTGTGACTGGCAAGTCTGGGTCTGGGACAAGTCGCATTTCAGTATCTCCTCAGGTCAGTCAACTGGGATCATGAGACATCCACTATATGTACTTGCTCTTTGTTTACCTAATCATATAAAACCAACAGTACTTGGCACGCAATTCTCTGTCATCTTTGGATCACACAGAACTTGTTTGTTGCAGAAATCATCATCAATCAGAAATATTCCAACAGTTTCGAAAGACTGGTTGACTCTTCATTGACTCCCGTATACGCTCAACCCCACGTAGAAATATAGAAAATTCCCATGACACACCAAAGCATAACTATTTCTAACTTTAGTGTACACATTGACCTTATGATAACACGATAAGCAAAAACAATCACTGCAAATTAATGCAAATGTGTAGATGTCCACGCTACCAGGAGTGCTCCTCAAACCTAATGTAAGAGGACCATGTCTTTACACGTTGACCCCCTGAGCAGGAGTGGCAGAATCTAGCAAGCTACTTCTAACATATAACTTTGATTGTGGTGAATTAAGGGCAATCTCAACTAGTTTATCAATAAGTAATTAATCTTAAAGACAAATGCCTTACCATCAAGAGAGCTAAGAAGTAATTATTCTCCAGGACAATTAACACAAGTTTCAAATGTGCTTAAAATATATTTCCAGTAATTGAAGCGTAGCTATTGACAGACTCCATGAATAAAGTGCCACAACACTTGGGGGAAGGCCTAGGGTATCCCTGAAAGATATTGAAGTAATGACTCATTAATGTTGGACATTTATTGATAAATGACCTGATGTAATTATTTAGGAGCAGGAAAGTGTCTTTGAGGTGGTAGTGCTAATTAAGGAACAATATAGTAGTCAAGTGTTCGTGGTAAAAGGAAGGCTTTAATAAGCGTAAAGCTGCAGTACTTGTAGGATACTACTGCTTGGGAACAGCTGTCTACAACACTCAATTTATTTGGGACAGTGAGATAGGACAACTCCCAGAAACCGAGCTTGGCTAGTATGGTGAGAGATCTAGGCTATGATATACACTGCTCAAAAAAATAAAGGGAACACTTAAACAACACATCCTAGATCATGATGAAAGATTTTCTTATATTACAGTTGCAAATCTTATTACATAGAGGAATGCGTTGAGAACAAAACAACATAAAAATGATCAATGGAAATCAAAATCATTAACCCATGGAGGTCTGGATTCAGAATCAGACTCAAAATAAAAGTGGAAATATCAGATCACAGGCTGATCCAACTTCTGTGGAAATTCCTCAAGACAATTCAAAATAAGGCTCAGTAGTGTGTGTGGCGTATGCACTCCCTACAATGCCTGGGCATGCTTTTGATGAGATGACGGATGTTCTCCTGAGGGATCTCCTCCCAGACCTGGATCAGGGCATCAGTCAACTCCTGGACAGTCTGTGGTGCGACGTGGCGTTGGTGGATGGAATGAGACATGACGTCCCAGATGTGCTCGATTGGATTCAGGTGTGGGGAACGGGCAGGCCAGTCCATAGCATCAATGCCTTCGTCATGCAGGCACTTCTAACACACTCCAGCCACATGAGGCCGAGCATTGTCATGCATGAGAAGGAACCCAGGGCCCACTGCACCAGCATATGGTCTGACAATGGGTCTGAGGATCTCATCCCGGTACCTAATGGCAGTCATGGTACCTCTGGCTAGGAGGTCTGTGCGGCCCTTCAAGGATTTGCCTCCCCAGACCATCACTGACCCACCGTCAAACCGGTCATGCTGGAGGATGTCACGTCTGTCACACGCGCTTAGTGTGAACCTGCTTTCATCCGTGAAGAGCACGGAAGAAGAATGGCGAATCTGTCGATCCAGGTGTTCTGTGGCAAATGCCAATCAGGCTGCACGGTGTTGGGCTGTGAGCACAGGCCCCACTTGTGGACGTTGGGCCCTCATACCACCCTCATGGAGTCTGTTTCCCACAGTTTGAGCAGAAACATGCACATTAGTGGCCTGCTAGAGGTTGTTTTGTAGGGCTCTGGCAGTGCTCCTCCTTTTCCTCCTTGCACAAAGGACCAGATAGTGGTCCTGCTGCTGGGTCCTACGGCCTCCTCCACGTCTCCTGGTGTACTGGCCTGTCTCCTGGTATCTCCTCCATGCTCTTGACACTGTGCTGGGAGACACAGCAAACCTTCTTGCCACAGTGCGCATTGATGTGCCATCCTGGATGAGCTACACTACCTGAGCAACTTCTGTGGGGTGCAGACCCCGCCTCATGCTACCTCTAGTCGGTGAGGGCACTGACAAAATGCAAAAGTAACCAAAAATCTGCCAGAAATGATGAGGACAGGGAAATGGTCTGTGGCCACCACCTGCAGAACCATTCCATTTGCACAACAGCAGGTGAAATTGATCACAATCAGTGTTTCTTCCTAACTGGACAGGTTGATATCCCAGAAGTGTGATTGACTTGGAGTTACATTGTAATGATGATGACCCCCCCCCCGTGTTTCTCTGCCACTGCGAAGCATTGGATTTCACCCATCTGTGATTGGCAGGCAAGATGGATTACCCCAAACCTATAGGAGATGCCTGATAGGTTCACAATGAGGAGGGGGTCATCAAAAATGTTAAATATAAATGGAATACAGTGGCAGGTGCAGTCAACACGAAACAAATACGCTGACTGATAGCAGATACCAGTCAATTTCTAACAAATTACACTGTAACCTTCTTGAATAAAGTTGCTATTTCAGCAGAGTTGGCCTAATAACTGCACACTTGTCATCAGGCTACGAAGGACTGTGACACGGGAAGACATTTAACTTAGCGTTAAAGCCTTTCTAAGGTGACATTAAGACAATACGATTGACTGGGAGAATACTAGCTAGGCAGAAAAAGTAAAGATAAGGTTAAAATGCAAAAGTGTTGATTCAGTGGTTTTACTACAAACCGAACATTGACGGAAAAAAAAAATCACACTCATAATTTGAAATAATTGTAAACGAAAGTGATGATGCAGTCATTTTCAATGGGTTTTAGTTTAACTTTGTGTCTGATAACATGGATGCCATGGTTACCGCAATGGCTGTCCCCTGCTGATGCTGTCATTACCGATTTAAGGTTAAACTAATTGAATATCTTTCATCACACAACACACGTTTGAAATCACAAGTGCTCTCTCTGCACCATAACAACATTCAAAATGTGACATGCACCTTTTCCCCCTGTAACTTAGAGCTGGCAATGGCAACAAACTCATAACAACAAATTCATATAATTAAATGAATACCCACTAAACACTAATTGAGTTCTCATCTCTCTACTAATATCAATATTCCCCTAACTATAATCCAAGTTGCTTTGGCATCAAAATGACTCATCTGCTCCATTGTCTTTTTTGTTTGTGGACATTGATTATGGAAGGAATCGTTACCATGGCTAATACGCAATTAAGTTGGTCCAGGGAGTATTATAAGGCCGTGGATGCTAATATTTGGCACAAGTCCCCCAATAAAGCCATGGGGCGATGCTGAGTGAGTACATTCAACGTTGTTATGTAGAACATTCCCCTGTACAGGCCTGTGGGTGTGCTAGTATATTGTAGCTAGCATTATCTTCTTCTCATAAGTGCCTTGCCCATCTGCTGACGTCTGCTGTAATACGGCCAACAAACTGTGTAATTTGCCATTGGTAAATTCACTGTCTGACCCCATACCGCATGCACACTTCCATGCAGTCATTCACACACACACACACACACACACACACACACACACACACACACACACACACTCACAGGCTCAAATACACACGAATGTGTGCAAGCACACACACAAACAAACAAAGGAGCACAAGCACACACAATGGCAAAACATTCACTCTCTAGCACACACACACGCACGCACGCACGCACACACACACACACACACACACACACACACACACACACACACACACACACACACACACAGGCACCCTGGAAGTTTTGCTCCTGTTGTTATTAAAAATGCCTTATGGAGAGGGTTTTAGGAACTCTATGAGTATCAGTATGATATTAAAACCATCCCCTTCGGCCTCGCTGAATCATTGGGTCAACTGTGAAAGTGAAACTAAATAAAAATTGATCTTTATTTAAAATTTTTATTAATTGTCTTTTGTGTTCCCTTATTCTCAAAGTGGCAGAAGGTATCAAAAGTAACCAGATCGATAAAGAAGGCAATTGTTAAAAACATACATTTTCTTACGACTTGACTTTATGACTCTGTGTTTATCAAAACTTAAAAACTTGTATTCAAAGTTGCAATCAAAGTTGTCAATGCTTTGATTGACGATTAAGAATTTCCAAATATTTTAGAACTCATCTTTTCTTTTCAAAGGGCGTGATTTTTCTCATGTGGGAGGCTAATACTATGTGGGAGGCTAATACTATTGTTTCAGAAATGTTATTGTTAACGTTTCTTTAAGATGCTCTTTACACATGTGATTTGATGGTTTGACAGCATTTGTGTCGCACACCACCCATGTTGGTGGTGGTTAGGTATGCAAAGTACATTGGCGGTGATTGAACACCAATTTGGCTGCTTTGCAAGTCAAAACACACCAAAGCTCAGCCCCAGCTAGGAAGCAGAGCCCAAAGGCAAATATCCGGGCGGGATTGAAAAGGTCAGTTGGCGAGATTAATAAATCAAACGTTTACAGATCGACTTAGTGTTCTAGCGTGGGATCCAGATGTTGACTCTACACTAGTGTGTGATATAAATGGATGAACTTTTTTTCGAGAACATTGTGGACAAGCTATCATGCTCGGTGAGGGGAACCAGGGGTAGAACCTGGTTGAGAATGCCGTGGCTTTGTTGTGGCAGATTGCCAGTGTCGGAAACTTTCCATTTTACTGCAACTATATGGGAAATGCAAATATGAAATCAAAGTGCTTTGATTTCATCTTCCACGTAAGCTTGTGGGAGTGTCGCTTTTTGGTATTCTACGTTTATCTAACAGAGTAAATGAGCCTCATTCATCAAACTCGAGACGGTACACACAACTTCTTCCCAAGGACAGTGTCGCTGATACTTAAACAGCCCAGAAAAGTTTTCTTATGCAAAGTCTCTTAACCTCTGCAAGCCTTTTGTATGCTATTTCGTTGGGATGGGATGCTGATTTTCATTAGATTAGATTTGAAATTAGATTTGGAGCAACAGATTGAATAGGCAAAATGCGACTATAATAATATGGCAAAAACAACAACACAAATTATTAGCACAATAATAATAATAATAATAATAATAATAATAATAATAATAATAATAATTATTATTATTATTATTATTGTCATCATATTGTTTGATGTTTCTATATTCTTGCACCTAGACTGTTGTAACTATACATTTCCCCATTTGCGGGACAAAAAAAGGG
>OMKQ01055183.1:0-14828 GCA_900302335.1 Phycis phycis | reverse complement strand
TGAGTGTGTGTGTATGTGTGTGTGTGTATGTGTGAGTGTGTGTGTATGTGTGTGTGTGTGTGTGTGTGTGTGTGTGTGTGCATGTGTGTGTGTGTGTGTGGGTGTGTGTGTGTGTGTGTGTGTGTG
Source organism: Phycis phycis (assembly GCA_900302335.1). Classification (NCBI taxonomy): domain Eukaryota; kingdom Metazoa; phylum Chordata; class Actinopteri; order Gadiformes; family Phycidae; genus Phycis; species Phycis phycis. The sequence goes on along the minus strand of OMKQ01055183.1, from coordinate 14,702 downwards.
TGTGTGTGTGTGTGTGTGTGTGTGTTACCTGTGCTGACACCGTCTCCGTCAGCTCCTTGTGCAGCGCCTTGCGTTTCTGGTTTTCCTCCAGTGTCTTCTTCTCTATCGCCAGAGTGAGCGACTGAAACATGACAACATGAAATCGATGAACTGCTGAACACACGAGAGTAACTATCGAAACGAACAGAACTGTGTGAGAATTTCACCGTTTCAGGTTGAAATTTATTTGATTCAAATGTGGTTACATTTTGGTTATTACTACATTTTTGGTCGCCCTTTAAAAATATATTTCAGCTGTTATCTTCTTCGATAAAAAAAAAAGGTTACCTAAAAAAAAAGAATCATTACTTTAAGGGAAACTTTCCAAAGCGTTCCCAAAATGTCAAAAATAATTGCTTTTTTTCTTCTATCAATACCTTTTCTTAAACACTGAATCTTGTTCAATGGTTGACAAAACTGCCCCCGGCCAGACCAGGAGGCTCTCAGCGCGGCGGCTGCGGCCGGCAGCAGCAGCAGCCTCCTCTCTCGGCGAGGTCTGCGCTCACCTTGATCCTGCGCTCGTCCTGCTGGGAGTACTTGACCAGAGCCATGGTGTCCTCGTCCTGGAGGGCCGAGTCCTCCAGCCAGCCGTCCAGGGTCTGCTGGTCCCAGTTCAGCTGCGTCCGCAGCTCCTCCAGCGTCTGGCTGGCCTTGGAGATGTCTCTCTGAGGGGAGGTCCGACTGGGTTATCCTTGGCTCGGCCCCCGGACTTTCGTATTATTGGCCGTTGATCATTTTTCATCCGTGGTCATTTTTGAACGCATGTCTAAACGTCAAACTGCATATCCTTTAGAAAGTGTGCGATTCAATAGTCATGTTGTTGTACGCATGTGTACATGGGGAAAAAGAGTGATGCATCAGATGCTATTCCAGTCACACTATCAGATTAGAAAATTAAAACGTGGACTTGATGCATCCCTTTAATATATGTATCCCTTTAATAAATGTTGTTTACATGTTATTTTACATTATGACTGCATCAGTCGCGCACTGCTTCTAGCGATTTCTGTCCCGCTTGCACGAGTAACAGCGCGGCCGCGTCCTGAGGAAGACGCGACGTGACTCAATAAACCAGCCGACCTCTTGGGACTCCTTCTTCTCCTGGAGGGCCCCCAGCTCCCCCTGCACCCTGGCCAGCTCCTGGCGCAGGCGTCCAGCCTCGCGCTCAGACAGGGCCTTCAGGTGCCTCTCTGAGGCCGTCTCCCTCTCCTTGGCCTTGCACAGAGCCTGGGAATAGATCAAGTAATTGATCAAAGCATCTTCTATTATGTCATTATTTAACAATGAAGGACACAAATAGGCTAAAGGAAATATTAATATCAAGTTATATGTTACATGTAAAGAGCATATCAATGATACAAATGTATTCTATGTATTTGGCTTCTTTTTATTTTAGTGCTTTTTTAACCAATAGAAGAAAGTGGGACCGGAGGTGAACGCTGCAACGTCTGGAAGTGGTCAGTCCGCCTCAGTCTCTCACCTCAGTGTGACTTAGTTCTTGAATGACATTTTTCAAGTGGTCAGACAAAGCTTGGCTTTTGTCTTTCAATCGCTCAACTTCGTTTTCCACCTTAATTTTCTCCTTCTCCCTCTGCTGAAGCTATTGGGAGGAAGAAAAAAAAACGCACAGGAAGTCAACGACCTGTCGGTTCACGAAACAAACAGATGAATCAACTTAATGCAATGGTGGAATATTTCAGGAATGGACAGCGCCTCGCCACGACGCTCACCTCCTCTTCCAGAGCCTTGTTTTCGGCATTAGCCACAGGTATAGCAAAGCCTCCATCCCAGTCTACTTCAGCCAAAGCCGTGCCCGACATGCTACCGTGTAAACGTACGTGCTGAAGTAAATCAAGCGAATTGCAGCTGAAAACATCAGACGCACACCGTGATCCTAGCGGCCATTCGTGTTTGTGAAGTGTTTCTTAGCAACCGGGTGGTCTCTTCTTCCGCCAGTAGAGGGCAGCACACTGAACAAAAAATGCCCAATTACGAAAACGGTTCCCAATTTGTCATGTAAATGTGTATTAACAAACTAATTACACATGACTTAATTCAACTATTCGGTAAGGGGAAAATAATGGTGTAGCCCTGTTGTACATAGAAAATAAACACAAATATTTTAGCTTAATAAAGAGATACAATATTGAAATATTTATTGTCTTTATACACTTATGTTAGAAACAGCATTATGCTTAAAACAAAAAAAATACAATCACTGTTTTGTACTGATCTGTCACCAAAATATTTATTAAAAGTAAAAGAAATTGTAGCAGGTATGCACACAAAAAGTATTAAAAATTTGTTTCAATATTTCAAAGTACGAGTTCCTCGCCGACTTCTGAGATCATGAATCAAAAGCAGGTGTCAAGGTGGCGGCTCCTTGAGCCAGGCCCGTGTGAACCGACTTGTACGCCGTGACAGGATTCGCATGGTTCCAAGATGGTCGCTTCTTTTCACGTTCTTTTCAAAGAAAAAAAAAAAAAAACACCCTTTAATTGAAATAAAAGCCCCCATACCACCCTCTCCCAAGTCCACAGACGAAGAGATGCGCCTTTTTTTTAATATATATATATTGTATATCTTTATAAAGTCTCTGCTTTGTAAAACGTCTCGGTCCTGAGGGTTGAAAAGGCAATGTAGATCTCAGCTCAGTGCAATCCTCGTCCCCCGGCTCACCGCCGCGGCTCGGTGAGGGGCTCGTAGTTGTACAAACGTCCGTGTTCCTCCAGCCTCTGCGGGCTGGCGCCGTTACACCGCGGTGCTTTTCGTCCCGATGTGTGGCCTCGCAAACTCCACGAAGTCATCGATGAGTACCGGCCACGCTCCTTCAGAAACAAACAAACAGACAAACAAGGAAAGGTCGACTTTGTTCAAACTGCAAAGAGCAAAAGCCGAGGCGTTTCTCTGTCGCGGAACCCCGCAATGCATGCATGTGACACGAAGTGGGGCCATGTACACACTACGCCAGATGATTGTGTGAACGCGTCTTTTGGACCATCGGTTCACGCTTAACGCACAGGCTCCGCTGAACACGCGGCTTTACCGTCGGCGTCACGTCGGCTCACCGGTTCACGTGCTCCCCAGGATGCATCGCTAGTCCACTTTTCTATGTACGTGTATTATTTCTCCAGCGGCTTCCAGCCGAATGAAAAGGTCTAGAGGATGCTCATTGGATGAAGGCTCGCGTGGAGACGCGGCACAGACACGGAGTTTAACGACCAACCAAAACGGCGCTTTTTGTAAACGTGGGTCTATAAAGCGGATGACTCGAGAAACGCCATCCTCATGGATGAGAAAACACACAACTTTGAAATAAAGATGTATAATTGGGACATGACACAGAGCATATGCGGGTGGTTGAAGTGGTCTGAATATGCGCTTGAGACAAGTTATGAACTTTCAGTTTGGCGTCGTATGACATGGCCTTTCACTACAATGTGCAAACCCCAAAAAGTAATGGTTCAGCCCTCTGTACACACCTTCCTCATCGTAATTTGACATGTCGTCTGTGATCATTGTGCTGAAGTCTAACAAGAGGTTCCATGTGTCTTTGGGAATTGACCTTTTATGGTGTTCCTGCAGGAAGTGAGGTATGGACTGAAGTTAGCCAACAACAAAGAAGGACGGTTGTAATATGAAGAATAACACCATTTCACTTACAACTAAAAATTTGTTCCATAGATCCAAGAACTTGAATCTTCCAGCCAATACTAAATTCCAGTATGCGATTGCCATTTCTAGATCTAAAAAAAAGTAAATAATAAATATATATCAATATGAACAAATGGGAAGAGTAATGCATCATATAAAAACTGGATGCATACATTGATGTATATGCAGACGCGCACACACGACACACACAAAGACTTACCTAATCCTTTTTGGCCAGGATTCTTAGCAAAGTTAAATGTAAACTGGTAAAAGTCCTTAAACCTTCCTTGGTCTTTTAGCTCTTGTTCCATTTTGGGTAACTGAGCTTTTAGCTTCTCTATACTGTCACACCTAAGACAAAGAGAACAAGGTTCAGAATAACCAAGACTAACAAACCATTAGTGTGGTTAGTTGGCTTATAAGATGGTTCTGAGTGAGGCTATGGTCCACAACCTCACTGTATATGAGCAACAATATTTCTCAAGCGACATGGAGTTTTAAGATAGTACAGTAGTTCTTATTAAAGCCCAAATGTGCAAGTATATTAAATAACCCCATTGTCTTCATCTGAGCCAGCTCTTGAACTTAGTGCTGCAGCAGCCCTGCCCTGGCCACAGGACTGGTGGTCTTCTCACCCTTGCTCTGTCATCCCATCCATGAACTCCTGCTTTGAGAACTCGCATTGCGTGGCTGCGCGGAACTTCCATGCAATAAGGAGCACACTGACACTAGCCGGGTCCAGGCCCAGATCGTCACAAAACTGCTGGATTCCATCAATGCCGATCTTGTTATCATCTTGAGGATCTATAGGGTGAAAGTGAGTAAGTAAGACAGAAGAGGTTGAGGGGGAACAGCAAATTGTATGACGTGCAATGCATTCTTCCCCCCTACTACCCTGAAATACAATGGTTTATCTGCATTTACAAACAGTACCTCTGTATCGGTTGTACAGCTGTTCAAGCCTTCTCTTGTCCAAGACTCCCTTTAAATTTGAAACGTAGAGCTCTGGGTTTTGGAAGAAGTTATCAGTGGCAACATCTAGCTTCCACTCATTTTGAGATAGACAGGCCAATGCAATCTTCTCGTTGGACTGAGTGAAGATCATGAACTGACGAACTTTATCCTTCTGTGAGGACTTCAGCTTGTTCTGCATCGAAAGTAACCAAAAGAAGATTCACATTTAAATGCACGTCTGTCAAAACCTTCACACAGTTAGGTCACCAAATCATGTGTCTACCTGCCGCGTCCACCGGTTGTTAAAAGCCTGAAGAGGTCTATGGATGGTTCGCGTATAATAAGGTTATTTAGGGCATCTCCGTGTTGTCAATGTATGTCTTATCAACAGTTTGCGGAAGAACTGAGAAGCAGACTGATTGTTCAAAACATTGAACAAGTAGCCGGGTTTGGTACCTGACTGTTATGCCATTTGATTAACTTTCGGTTTATTGCAAAGTACAAAACCAGTAATAATTGTTGTAAATTCAATGATAACATGTGGTAGACTATACGGAAGTTGTTATGAACAATTAATAACTAAATAAGCTAAGCTGGCTAGCTTGTTTTGCCCATGTTTTACCGTTAGCTAGTTAACCAGTGATGGCAAAAAACCTATCATTCTACCAGGAATTCGTGGTCGTTGGTGCCTATTCTTGCTTGGATTAATTACCCACATGTGTTAGAGCCACACACCGTTGGCCTATTTATCGTTGGAACAGCTAAAAACAAGTAGATTGAGGTAGCATTTACCATGTTTGTAATAGCCCGACTCCCTTTTTTCCATCCAGCTGGCTAACCTGTGCTAAGTTACTAGGTGCAATACATATTTCCGGTTGCAATATGTTCTCTTCAGATTAAAAGCAAAACAAATGATACACACAAGTCGATTAGAAGTTGCACGAATTGACACTGTACGAGTTGTATGCTATTTATTAATTAAATTCTGCACACAGTAGATCAAACATAGATTTGACAACATTTATTTTGATACGTAACCGGAAGTACGAAGTTTTGAGTGACTTCTTTTGTTGACGTTTAATTATCGCAGGATCTTGTAATCGAACTAAGAACTTTATATTTATTTGATATTTATTAAGTAGAAATATAATAATAATTAGAGGAGACGAATAGATCATTAAGAATAATAATTAATACAGCCAATAAGATTGTGTTTTACAGATTTTCTTCAGACCACTAAATACATCCATAAATGAATATTCCTATATATAACTATTGGTTGGATATAATTTGGGGTATAGCCTATTTCAGTAATAATTTCAGGAGCGCTTGACCTACTTGAGTTATCCATACAATAAATGGTTTCCCCAAGAACTCTAACTCTCAACCTTGCCGGAACTCATTTTAACCTCAGAGTCTCTGCCGCAAGAACTCCTGAATACTGCAATATCCTTCCGCTCCAAAATATAGTTAAAATTATTTGTTAACTATATAATTAGTCACTGCACACGATTTTTAAATGGTTCATGGAACAGGCAATTCGGGGTATGTAGAAATATTTCGTGGATGTTTTATTGTTAAATTATAGATATAATTGGATTTTACATGCATCAACGAATATAGTCCGGCTAGATAAAAGCAGCTGCAGTCGTCATCAACGATCTTTCCAGCCGCATGCTGAAGTTGGTAACAGACCATGTCTAGCGAGTCTGCTGATTACAACAGGTAAATGACGCCACTTGTTTGCTAGATTACTAATTATAATGTGTATTGGTAAATATTTGGCTTATGCATTTAATAACTTGTGCCCTTAATTTGCCCCACCTAAAGAACCAGCCCACATTACGCCTGCAAGGCCTCACTGAGTTCCTGGCTAGCATAATGGCTGCTTAAACTAGCGCAGAACTCCCGAGTTTTAACCACTTTTTGTGGCTATTGAAATGCAAGATGTTCATTCCTATGTGCCCGTATTGCGTGCATGTATTGTCGCGTTAAACAATCAAACTCGTGTGTGTGTGCATTTGAACAGTTGTGCCGCTGTAGATATCGGGATGGCCTAGCTGTCCATGCGGCTCTGCACGCAGTGCTGTGTAGGCCCGATCCTCCGGCCTATGCGCTAATGTTCAGCTAACCCGGTCACTCACATGCGTTAATGCAGCTCTAGATATGCTTTATACACAATAATGCAAGTTATTGATGAGCCGCCAAATCCACGTTTTTGTTATTTAACACTGTTTAAGAGCAACTGTTCATCGATGCTGTATCGGACACGTGCCTTCTGTAAAGTCCAGCGCAATGTAATTTGACGCTATTATCTTGATTATCATGGTTAAAAACACCATGTCATATGCCCTTTTAGTTGAATACTTGTAATCTCGTCTTGGAAATATTCGGTGCGCCAAAAACAACTTTCGACCGTTTTGATGGCGACCACGTGAGCTTGAGTAGTGTATGATCTGTAATTTACTTGCTGGCCTGTGGCACAGACTACATAATCTGTACTCTGACGGTATGCGGACTAAAATCGGTGTTCTCTCTACAGATCTAGAGACCATGGGGGGCCAGAGGGAATGGAGCCAGATGGCATCATCGAGGTACTGTATTGAGTAAACTACTAGTTAATCACCTAGTTGATGGTTTACATGCTAGTTGGTTGTCTTGCGTGCTCTTGCTCCGTGTTTTCCCCATGATCTTTAAAATGAGATGCCCCAAATCTTATTTTGCAACAGTCGGTTAAGTGGCTAAGTGATTCCGTTTTGGGGCAGATCAAGGTCTGTGCTCCACAATGGGTTTCTCTACATTGGAAATCTATTACTTTATAAGCAGTCAACAATTGTGTTCGTTAAACATTTTCTCAAATGCCGTGTATGACATGACCAACTTGTCTCACTTGGGGGTTGTGGACTTGAAGTAAGTTGGTGTCTTATATTCATAAACCTGAACCTGGCTATTAACAAGGTGCTAAATTGGTGTCTATGTGTTTTTTCAGAGCAACTGGACTGAGATTACAGACAATTTTGATGACATGAAACTGAAGGAGGCCCTTCTGAGGGGAATCTATGCGTATGGTTTTGAGAAGCCATCTGCCATTCAGCAAAGGGCAATTATCCCTTGCATCAAAGGTATAAGTTTATTAAATGTAACCATCTTGATTAGTAAGTGGTTTGCTTTTGAGTGAAATGATGTTTACCATCTTTCGGGACTTACTTTGAACTGGTGACAACTTTTATCCTACTGATCACTCAAACGTTCAATAAAACTTGCTCTTGGATTATTTTGTGCTAATATCCCCTGAGTATTGTCCACATTGAACTGCTTCAAACCTGGATTGGTTTGTCAACTGGCATTACTGACTAGTTGAATTGTTGAACTTCATTCTTTCCCCCCCCCCCACACATGGCTCATGGTTGACTTCACTGTATTCCCTCCCCAATTAGGCTACGATGTCATTGCTCAAGCCCAGTCAGGCACTGGTAAGACGGCCACTTTTGCCATCTCTATCTTGCAACAGCTGGACATAGAGCAGAAGGAGACCCAGGCTCTAGTGCTGGCTCCCACCAGAGAGCTGGCTCAGCAGGTATGCTGGACCCGAGGTCAGGATTAACTTACCTGTTTCTCAGACCAAGGCTGGCATATTTGGGACAGTGGCTCAAAAAAAACTCCAGGTATTTTCAACTCGCTCTTCCAAAACGAATACATGGACCCCCTCTTAGGATTGGTGTAGTCCCTGTCCATGACTGCATTGGTCTGAAAGGTGATGTGGCGCTTGTTTTTTAAATGTGAAACCATGTCTTCCCTGCTGTGGGAAGTGAGTGAAGTGATGGTTCATCTTTCGGGACTTACCCAATAATGGGGACCAACTTTATGCTGATCACTCATTTGCAAAAAAAATGCTATCACTTCCTGCCTTCTTCTTGTACCCCTACTAAACCCCACCCCCGTTCTTTTCTTAAATGTTACACTAGATCCAGAAGGTCATAATAGCTCTGGGAGACTACATGGGAGCTACCTGCCATGCCTGCATTGGTGGTACCAATGTCCGCAGTGAAATGCAGAAGCTCCAGGCAGAGGCCCCACACATGGTGGTGGGGACCCCGGGGCGCGTGTACGACATGATTAACAGGAGATACATCTGTAAGTACGGTGTCGCGCATTTCTGCCCATCTATAGTTCCAGGTACTGGAGGATGAGATGTCTAATGGGACGTGTGACTTTGCTTAGCTCCTAAATGGATCAAGATGTTTGTGCTGGACGAAGCCGATGAGATGCTGAGTCGAGGTTTCAAGGATCAGATCTATGAGATCTTCCAGACGTTGAGCACAAACATCCAAGTAAGTGAATTCCAATCGGGCAATTTACACCACCACTGTCTCCTGTCAAAGTAACTTGCCCAAAAATTGTGCTCCAGTTGTTGGATGCAATTACGTTGCCGTTTGGGTGGCAGTTTGAAAGAGAACCAGCCAGACAGGGTTTTATTTCAAAGCCACTCCTCTGAAAACCTGTGCCAAGCTCACTAGCTTCAGCAATGGGTCTGCAGGTGTGTCTGCGTGCAGGTGGGAGGCTGGGTAGACTAACATGTAAGCCCGCTAATCAATTGGCTGCAAAGGCCACAGACGCCAATATTTGTCGTTGGGTAAAGGGAATTTCGACAAATGACTGCCTCTAAAATTGCCTACCCTGTCTTTTTCGCAGAATGAGTATTTGAGTGCACCGCAAATAAGATCTGGTGAAACGTCTCGCTGTTCCTTAACCTGCGCGTCAAAGCCCACTGCCAAGTCATCACTGAAATGTACTGTTCTTTGCGTGCTACTTGAGGCGCTAAAGTCCGGCTCTAACCGCCAGTCTTTTTTTTTTTTTTTTTTTAACAGGTGGTTCTCCTCTCTGCCACCATGCCAGCCGACGTGCTGGAAGTGACCAAAAAATTCATGCGAGAGCCGATTCGCATCCTGGTGAAGAAGGAGGAGCTGACCCTGGAGGGCATCAAGCAGTTCTACATCAACGTTGAACGAGAGGTAGGGGAGCTGTTCCGACCGGCAAAACGCACGTCACTGCACCCTTCTTTATAAAGCACCCTGCTCAAACTGCGACAGTTGAGGCTTTGATGCCTTGCTCTTGTGGCCGTGTAAGCATGGGTACACCAAGGAAGGAGAGAACAGGCACAGTGTCGAAAGTTAGTCTCGGGTGGACCTCTTTCTTAATGTCCGGTATCCCTTGGCTCAAGATTCTGTGCTACATTGCGTGTCATTTGCCTTGACTCGTCTCGTAAATCCATTTGTGTTTGCAATGTTTGTCTGTCCATTTGATTGTACTTGACCGGTGTGTTAACCTGATGACTGCTTTGAGCTTTTCCCAGCTTCATGTGGACTTGATTTTTCCCGTCACTAGGAGTGGAAGCTGGAGACGCTTTGTGACCTGTACGAGACACTGACCATCACCCAGGCGGTGATCTTTCTCAACACCAGGAGGAAAGTAGACTGGCTCACTGACAAGATGCATTCTCGGGACTTCACGGTGTCTGCTCTGGTAAGAGCCATGCATCCGCTTCGACTGTTGACTCGCCAGTTGACACTCGCGTCTGCGAGGCTGGTGTCTGTGTCTTTTGGAGGTTTTTTTAAATGCAATGTGATTTCTCAGCATGGTGATATGGACCAGAAGGAGCGTGACGTCATCATGAGGGAGTTCCGGTCGGGTTCCAGCAGGGTGCTGATCACCACTGATCTTCTGGTGAGTGTGGGTCCGTGTTCAGCAAAGTGCTCAACTGCCAGCGGAGTTGTGAAGCTCAAACCGTAGTTCCCTAGAATTTCCTACCCAAAAGGCATTGTGTTGCAACAGTCCCAAAAGTGGCCAAGCAATTGCGTTTTGGGGAGATTGAGGTCTGTGCTCCACAATGGGTTTCTCTACATTGGGAATCTGTTACTTTATAAGCAGTCGACAATTTGCTCTGTTCCAAAAGGTTTCGTCCCACGCCACGTAGGACCAGTGTGACCTGTTTTTGCTCGTTTTTTTTTTCCCCCCCGTTTAGGCTCGTGGAATTGACGTGCAGCAGGTTTCACTCGTCATAAACTATGACTTGCCGACTAATCGGGAGAATTATATTCATAGGTAAGTGTCAGGACCATGATCTCCTGCAGCTCTGCACGCTGGCTGGCGGCAGCACACTAATGGACCTTGTCTTGCGTTGTAGAATCGGTCGCGGTGGACGCTTTGGCAGAAAAGGAGTTGCTATCAACTTTGTCACTGAGGAGGACAAGAGAATTCTTCGGGACATTGAGACGTTTTACAACACCACCATAGAGGAGATGCCCATGAATGTGGCCGACCTGATTTGAGCCGTGAGATCTCATTTTTAACGCAGCGACTATAAATCGTCCACTTGCATTGTGCTTCTATTATTCCAAAAGAGGGGGAGTTTCTCTTTAATGCTCAAAACATTGGATAAGACTTGTGATATGCGTTAAACGCGAGGAGTCTTTAATGGTGGCGGGTCTCAGACAGTTGTAGGTTCTAACGTTGAGGTGGTTGGCGCTACATAGCTATGGGGTCTTTAAACAGAGTCTTTATCAGGTATCTATTTCCATGTTCAATAGCGATGAGTGTCTTGGATGTTCTTCACCATTTAGTGATTTACTTGTGGACTAAAAAGTATAAGTGCTGTATAAAGTCTGCAAATTATGTTATGCTAACATATGTGCGGCATATATAATATATATATATATATAGTGGTCTTTTGAATAGTGACTTTTTTTTTGTTCTCCATTTATTGGTTTGCAGTATGCTGATGTGATTGTGATTTTACTGTTGTGCTTTGCAGGCTATTTTTGTAAATCCCTGTTCCCGTTGTATGACTGTCTTAATAAAACAAATTGCCATACACTTAGTATTTTCTGCAGTGTTTCCCGTCATACTACTTGGATTCCGGTTTAAGTGGTAAACGCCTGTCTATAATGACAGGATTACACTCTTGGCAATAACACGTTTAGCGTTTTGGCTTCAGGCATTGGCTAGTGGTTGTTAATATCATTGGGCTCTAATGGGGATGGGATTGATGCCAAGTGTAACATTAGTGTTGTGTGTGTGTATGGTGGTCTGTGATCAATGTCTGCCAAAAGGCACATGATGGAATCAGTGACTACAAGTAATGCATGTTTACAACCCTTGTCCAAGGTTGCCCGCTGCCCTTGGAAAACGGGCCTTGGTGGTTTGATCAATCAGGAGTTGTGTGCTCCATTTGCTAAGGACCTTTCATCAGGCCAATATCCACAGGTTGTCCTAGCAAAATATGGTTCTAATGACCGTAATTATATTAGTTTTGGAAATGCTGCATTCCTTTGGGAAGGGCCATTGTATTCCAAGCTGCTTTGCATAATTGGTTTTTTTCCAAGTCCTCGTTAAGTTTAAACTCTAGCCTAGAGGCCCTGCCGTGGGTTGCCAGTTTCTCACTCGTAGGCCTACGCAAGCATATTGCCGGTATGTGGGACTTTTGAATAGAAACATTAACATGCATATAGTATTAAGTTTTTAAGAATTGTCACATGCATTCTTTCGTGTTAATTTGTGATTGCACAAACACTTGGGGAGCATAAAGTCAAGTTTTTTTGGCCTCTTTATTAAAATGGAAATGCATTTGGTCACACAAACCTCCAGTTGTTTGATTCATTTTGATTGAAATGAGTTCAATCTAAATCCTATTGCAGCGGTGTTTGGTTGTGTGGGTGTGGGTGCTCCCGTGATGCTCTTGCGTCCGCAGTCAGCGAGAGACTCCGGACGCGTTGTCTGTCGTGGTGACGCGTTGTCTGAGCGCGCACCCATGGTTGGTGGCGTCAGGTGAAACTTGCTGGTTAGGTTCAGAGCAGCGGATCAGGTGGGGCAGGTCTCCCCAGAACACAGGTGGGTGTACATTCCGAGGCTGCCCACTGCAGAGAAAACGGGCGGAGCTCTGCCCCGGTCCGGCTCCACCTCTAGGCCCAGCCCCACCCGCCCCACCCCGACTCACTCGTACAACTTGGTAGCGCGGGTTCCCGGTAGCATCGAGCTCCAGCCCCGGGGAAGACCCTGGCGTGTCTCAGCTTCTGGCGTGACGGAAGTAGGAGCCATGAAAAGAATGACGTAAAAAAAAAAACGTCAGAGCCAGAAACCTGATTTGCGCTACTTAACAATCACCCTAACCATAGCATTAACCCTTACACCTTACCATCACCCTAACATTAACCCCTTAACCTTACCATAACTCCAACCGAGTTGATTGGCCAGCAGAAAGCCCAATTAGGTGGACCTAGTCCAGATCCGGGTCCAGCTGGCTCTACAGTGAGCACCGTTTGTTGCCGTTTGAATTCTGACGCCAAAATTGTGGTGACATGTAAATGTGAATGCAACAGACAGGGGGAGCTGTTCAGCTGGCACGTTGAATGGCCAGCGGCAAAAAGCCTTTCCTTTTGAATAGACACCAAAAAAAACAAAGCAACATGAAATGCAATTGGTCGAACTCTGGATTAAAAATGTTTTTATCAAAATAATTAAAAAGTGCATTTTCCTATTGGACATTGAATTGCTAATTGAATAAAGGGGCAGTTTCCCAGTTTCCCACTGACCGTGAACTTCATGCATCCGTTATTGTGTAGTAACGTGTAGTAAATGCCGACGCCTGTGTAGTAGGCGTCGGCATTCTTAGCTTTGCCACTTCGTATGAATTTATTTTCTAAAGTTTGCATATGAGGTGGGCCGCCAAAGGTCTTGTTGACAGTTTAGTTTGGGAGCTCTCAAAGACCAACACCGCTGAGACAACAGTAGCGTCCACGTCTGCTTTTACAGTTTGGTATAAGGCTTGTACATCGTGATGTCACGTGACCGCTTCCATTTCGGAGGTTTCGGAGTTATCGGCGGTAATGGTGTTTTGGTCATTGTTGAGTAATCAATCAGGGTAATCGATACGAATGGTACACTCACTTCCGAAAGCTCTCGGGTTGAGCTCCGCGGAGCCACGCAGTGAGGACCCGCCCTGACCCTCCGCCATGTTTAGCCCCACGTGAGTGTCCCATCAGAAACTGAACCACGTGGATGCTGTCCTCGTTCAGGGGGGAAGAGGTTATTCAGGTCAATGTTTCACCTTCTTTGCTGAGAATATGTTCTTTATATCGTAACGTGGACGTTTTACTGGCCTTTATTAGTTGTCGATCACAGATGAAACTCTAACCATACCCACAAACACGTATTGAGTATAGTTTGTGTGTAAAATTCTGTCCTGAAAGTGAACGTGGATATATATAGTTTTTAACCAAATATAGGTAAATGATGTGCATTTGTGGATTGTGAAATATCCGTGTGTATATCATTTTACAAAGTCCAAAGTCAAACACATTGGTGCATTGTGGTACACACAATGTGAATTGGGTGACGGTTAGAAATACGAGTTAAATATTACATTTTGTAACCGTCCACGTTTTATAGTTTTAATTGCCATGCAATCTTGAAATGTAGAAAAGCGGGTGTGGATATGTCCTTACAAGACACAGATGTTTGTAGATTTTATATATATATATATATATATAATCTACAAACATATATATATATATATATATACCGGTATATATATTGCGGATATCCTTTTACAAAGCAGAAGTAAAACTATTTGAGGATCGTGGCACAACATGAATCATCTTCCGTGGTGTGTAGCTGTCTGTAACTCAGTTCCTTCGATAGGCATCCACCATTTACAGACCTTGTTATGTTACGTAGACTAGTTCACATGTTCCAATAAAAACCAGACTAGATTCCAGGGTAGGCTCACGACACCACACACAGCGTCCTCGGCTGTCCGCCGTCCGCCGTCCACCGGTTCGTTACTCACGGCAGGAACAACCTTGCGACTCGGGGGAAGTTGTGGGTGAAGCAACACAAAGCCGAAAGCGGAATGCTGATGCCCGTGGGGTTCTGTCTTAAATTAAACAGAGGCTGTGCTACAGCCAAGAGCTGAAATACAAACCATGGCAGTGATTGTTTGAATCTGTTTAATCCGTGATAGCCGCCGCAGCACGCCTCGTGTTCAACCAAAATAAATT
>OMKQ01055180.1:3391-19278 GCA_900302335.1 Phycis phycis | reverse complement strand
TCCTCACATCTCACTCAGCCCCCTACCACCTCCTGCTGCACACACCTCTCTGCATCACCCTTGTCATCCCCACCCCCCAACCTACTGCTGACACCCACTACAGACCCTGTCACATCCCCCACACCCCAATCTGGACTCCATATCACATCCAGCCAGGTGAGGAGAGAGCTGGAAAGGCTCAAACAGAGAAAAGCTGCTGGACTGGATCGCATCAGCCCACGTGTGTTGAAGGCATGTTCCAGCCAGCTCTGTAGAGTTTTCCAGCACCTCTTCAACCTGAGCCTACACCTTCAGAGAGTGCCAGTGCTCTGGAAAACATCCTGCCTGGTCCCAGTGCCCAAAAAAGTATGTCCTGTGACACGTCTGTTAGCAATTTTTTGTTTGTTTGTTATTTAAATGAATTATGACTACAGCAGCACTGACCTCTCACATCATGAAGGTCATGGAGAGACTGGTCCTGGCACACCTCAGACCATTGGTGTGCCCATTGCCAGACCCCCTTCAATTTGTATATCAGCCCCATGTAGGGGTTGATGATGCAATAATCTACCTGCTGCAGAAGGCTTACTCCTGACTGGACTGCCCCAACACCTCAGTCCGAATCATGTTCTTCGATTTCTCCAGCGCCTTCAACACCATGCAGCCCAGACTGCTGATGGCCAAACTGGAGAACATGTGGGTGAGTGCTCCCCTCATCACATGGGTCGATGACTATCTGACAGGCAGACCGCAGTTTGTGAGATTGAAGAACTGTGTGTCTGACCGTCTGATTAGTAACAACGGGGCCCCCCAGTGAACTGTACTGTCTCCTTTCCTCTTCACCACCTACACTGCAGACTTTATGTACTGCACTGAGTCGTGTCATCTTCAGAAATTCTCTGATGACACGGCTATCGTTGGGTGTGTTGAGGGTGGGAGGGAGGCTGAGTACAGGGACGGTCGACTGCTTTGTGAAGTGGTGTGGGGAGAACCACCTGCAGCTGAACGTGGCAAAGGCGAGGGAGATGGTGGTGGATTTCAGGAGGAACAAGCCCCTGCCACTCCTGTCAGCATCGGTGGGACAGATGTGGATATGGTGGATACTTACAAGTACCTGGGTGTCACAGTGGACAATAAACTGGACTGGTCCATAAATTCAGAGGCCGTTTAAAAGAAGGGCCTGAGCGGCTTTACTTCCTGAGGAGGCTCAGGTCCTTCAATGTTTGCAACAGGATGTTGCAGATGTTTTATTAGTCTGTTGTGGAGAGCACCATCTTCTTTGCCGCGGTGTCCTGGGGTGCGGGCATCAGAACAAAGGATGCCAACAGACTGAACAAACTTATTAAGAAGGCAGAGTTTGTTGTTGCCTCTAAGCTTGTCATCGTGGAGGAGAGGATGCTGGCAAAAATGCTGGCAATCATGGACAATCCCTCCCACCCCCTCCACACTACACTGGACAAGCTAAAGAGCAGTTTCAGCAACAGACTCATTCAACCCCACTGCAATAAGACTTTACAACTCATCTGCCTCTCTCAGATCCTCCATCACAGAACTCGACTAAATAAACCTGTACAACCTGTAAATCAACCGAAACATATTTCACATCATATGTGATATGTGTTAATTACATTCCGTATTGATATTACATATCATATATCATATTCATATCATACTGATATTGTATATCAAATCACTAAGTATATCTATATGGGATTTTTACAATGCCACTGCATTTTTGTAATTATTTTATTTTTATTCTATATTTTTGGTATTTTATTTAAATCTTTTGTACTGTATTTATATGTACCGTGGCTGCTATGGTGACCCAATTTCCCTTAGGGATTAATAAAGTCTCTCTATTCAGACAGCCATTTTTATGGAAAGCCAAAGTTTAGAGCTTGCAAGAAACAGACACCTCGTACTCATTTCTCCATGTTGAGTGCATTGTTGGAAAATGTGTGGTAAACAAATCCCCTGGATTTAAGTGAGACAAGAGAAAGGGTGAGTGTAGTCGTGCCACTCTGCACATTGTTTGAGATTTAATACTTCATAGGCAAGATTAAAAAGGTGAGTTTTGAACTCAACCCCAGAAATTTAAACTCCACATCAATTCCTGGCAGTTCCTGGTAGTTTTCTGTGTTGCCTACAAAGTCCTGCAAACCTGTCATTAACCTGCACTTGAACAGCTTCACCAATCGAGTTGATAAGCCTCTGCTTGGAAATGTGCAGCCTTTAATGACTCCTGCTTGACTCCTACAGTGGGTCAGCCCTTTAAGTGGTAATGACAGGTTAGGCTAAAGCGTTTCCCCTGTTGCCTCAGGATTCCAGTGCAAGCACTGGAGGTGAAGGAAAATAGGAGGAAGCCAGTTTTAAATTACAGCCATTTCAAATATGTATGGCTATAATTTAAAACAGAGAGGTTAAATTGAAGGCATGACAGAATACCCAGTGCCATACTTAGGACCCAGGATGGCACTGTTTTCCACCATGGTGGTCTAAATCACTGATGCGACCAACAAGGCTGGGTGACTATATGGTCTTATTATCCACCTTGATGTTCTGGCATTCAGTATAGTCTTGACATCTGCCTGGCCACAAAAGTGTCTCTGACCCTTAAGGAGCCACACCCAGAGCTGTAATCGGTTCCAGTGCCAGATACCGCCTCCCATTTGGGAGAGGTGATCTAATCTCTCGTGGAGGTGCCATGAAATCCTGTTGAGAAGTCTGTGGACTAGGGGATCCACACTCTCCCTAGCCAGACAGGGGCTACCAACAGCAGTCTATAGTTCACCCTGAGCATCCTGTGAATAGTGTAGTGAATAGTGTGCACGATCAATTAGTACAGGGGCAATGTATTTAGGCACCGCAGACACAAATAAGGCGTACAGGCCAACTTCTGCCCTGCCATACCTACACCAGGTCACTTTTATCACCTCCTTCTACAATCTCCCCTCCCCAGGGGGTGGGCAGCTATATACAAATTGCCTACAATTATTAACTTGTTTTTTCCTCTGGCTGTTTGACTTTCTCTACCTCTCTAATTTGGTTTCCCTCTCCACCCTCAACATCCACATGAATACAACACCACAGTGGTGGAACAAGCTCCCTGCCAATGTCAGGACTGCAGAGTCACTCCCCATCTTCCAGAAGAGACTCAAGACCCACTTGTTCAGAGTTCACCTGAACCCTGCATAACTATCCTCATGCTCTTATTTGTTGTATGTCCTGGCACTTTAATCTTTGTAATTTGGCACTTTGATCACTCTTTGTAACTTGGCACTTAGTCAGAGATGTTGTACACTAGCAATGGTTAATCTAGCACTTGAAATGCTTGAAACTTGTTCTGGTAACTTTCTTACTGTATTAGCAGCAATGAAATGTTTCACCTTCTGATGACAAATGTACTCTTTGTAAGTCGCTTTGGATAAAAGCGTCTGCTAAATGCCCTAAATGTAAATGTAAATATCAAATGTACATATGCATAGATACCCAAACCCTGTAATGTTGGACCTGTGAAAAACTTTCTTTGGCCTTAATGCACACGCCTGATGCATAATGGGTCAATGGGAACCATGAGATGCATGAGTTAAACATTTAACTCATGCATCAAAACAAAGTCATTGTCTCATATCAAAAGTATATGCCCTCAAAATTCAGTTCCTTTGTCAAAATGTTTTTTCAGTATTGCAATGTACCCTGGAAATGTTCCTTATAACCACAATCATTGACACTGAATTTTTACTGTACTAGAATGTTATTTTTGTCAAGCTTACTGCCTAAATGCTATTCAGATTCAGATTCAGATTCAGATTGTACTTTATTCATCCCACAGCGGGGAAATTTCTGTATCACAACAGCCTAAGAAGAAGTGTAGTACAACACTACAGAAATAGTAAAGCCTATACAATATGAGAAACCTATACAATAAAAAGGAATGAACAAACAAACAAACAGACAACAACAGAAAATGTACAGAAAGTACTAGAGGATAATTGTGTATCAAACTATTGTGTATCAAGCTATTGCGTATCAAACTGAAGGACAAGGCTTTTTTTTTACACATTGCCCTCAGATTTCTATGGAAATTGTGACTATTTTTACGTAGGTAAAGTAACTGAAACCACATATATATATAGCAAAATAAATGAATATATAGAAAGGAAACTGATGTATAGCCTGTGATGTGAGCATAGCAATGGTACTGTAACGGGTCAGAACTGGACCCAATTGCAGCACAAAACCATGCACGTGTGAAAATAGTGTCTTTATTTTCTAAACAAATTATGATAACGGGGAACAAGCTGGATCGGGAATCCGGGATGGGAGGCAGACGAACGCAGACCAGGAAGGACGAGGCGGAGATCGGAGTCTGGGACAGGCAGGACCCTGTCCCAGACCCCGTAGCCCTCCCAGTCGACCGGGGGAGAGGGGGAGGTGAAGCGGCATGGACGAAGGGACTCACCCGGACAGGTTTGACCCTGGAATGACGGGTGGATTCTCATGGACCAGGGAAGCTTCAGCCGGAACGCTGCAGGGTTGATGATCCTCTCGATCTTGAAGGGCCCAATGAACCTGGGTGCCAGCTTCCTGGACTCCACCTGTAAAGGTAGGTCCCAGGCAGCCACACACTTTGGCCTTCCTGGTAGCTGGGGGCAATGGTGGTTAGCCGCCGCTGAGTAGTGGTCGGCCGAGCGTAGAAGGGCAGCCCTTGCTTGCTCCCAGGTCCTGCAGCAGCGATGGATGAAGGCCTGGACCGAAGGACAGGAAGCTGCCTTCTCAAGGGTGGGGAACAGGGGAGGCTGGAACCCGTAGGCACACTGAAAGGGGGAGAGACTTGTGGCAGAGCTGGTTAACGTGTTATGCGCATACTCGACTGACAGGAGTTGCTGGGACCATTATGCAGGATGCCGTCTCAATCTCCTGGTTCTTCCTCTCCGTCTGGCTATTGGACTGAGGATGAAAACCAGAAGACAGGCTGACGGTGGCCCTGATCAATCTGCAAAACTCCCTCCAAAAGATGGAGGTGAATTGCAGTCCCTGGTCAGACACCACATCGACGGGAAGGCCATGAATGTGGAACACATGTTGGAGCACCAGTTCGGCAGTTTCCTTGGCCGAGGGAAGTTTGGGCAGCGGCACGAAGTGGGCCAATTTGCTGAAACGATCGATGTATGGCGGTGTGGCCGTGGGATGGTGGCAAACCGGTGACGAAGTCCAGGGAGATGTGGAACCAAGGACAGTGGGGTATCAGCAGAGGGTGGAGCAGACCAGCAGGAGCCTGACGGGAGTGCTTGTGCTGGCTACAGACCGGACAGGCCCCCACAAACTCTCGGGCGTCCTCCTCCAACGTGGCAGGTGAGGTGGGAATTGAGGACCCACTGGAGGACATCCGAGCGGAGAGCAGCAGGAACAAACAGGCGGTGGGAAGGGCAGACGCTGGGTCCTGAATGACCTCCTAGGGCGGTTCTTACCCTTTCCTCTACATCCCAGGTGAGGGGGGCAACCAGGCAGGTGGACGGGAGTATGGTGTCGGGGGTTGCTGTGGACTCCTCTTTCACTGAACTGTCGAGAAAGAGTGTTGGGCTTGACGTTGTGGGTGCCGGGTCTATGGAAGAGGGACATGTTGAACCTGGTGTGCAATAGGGCCCAACGGGCCAGCCGCTTGACAGAGTGTATATATTCCAAGTTCTTAGGCTAAGATTCTTGGTTCCAAGACTAGTATATCATCAAGGTACACAAATACATATCTGTCCAACATGTCCCGCAGGACATTATTGACTAATAATTGGAAGACGGCTGGGGCATTGGTGAGACCAAAGGGCATTACGAGATTTTCTTAATGCCCTGTAGGGGTGTTAAAAGCCGTCTTCCACTCATCTCCTTCCCTGATACAGACTAAATGATAGGCGTTGCATAGGACAACTTAGAACTTAGAGAAGATGGTGGCCCCTTCTAGTAGCTCAAAAGGCAGAGGAGATGAGAGGGGATAGCGGTTCTTGATCGTAATGTCATTCAGGCCACGGTAATCGATGCACGGCCGCAGGGTTTTGTTTTTTACAAAGAAGAACCCCGCACCAGCAGGGGAGGAGGACGGGCAGATGATGCCTGCTGCCAGGGAGTTGTCAATATATTCCTCCATGGCCTTTCTCCTGGGGGCGGACAGGGAGAATAGACAGCCCCTGGGAGGCGACGACACAGGCACAGACACAGGCGGCGCGGAGGTAGGGAGGTGGCCTTAGCTTTGCTAAACACCTCTCTACAATCATAGTGCTCAACAGGAACCCCCATCATGTTGGAGGCGGGGCTGCAGCAGGTGGTCGGACGTGGGGCAGATGCCTGCTTAAGGCATACCTGATGCAAGTGGGACTCCAGCCCAGGATGGACCCGATAGACCAGTCTATGGTGGGCTTGTGACGACGGAGCCAGGGAGACCCTAAGATGAATGGTAGACGGGGGGACCTCAGAATGTGGAACTGGACGGTCTCATGGTGGTTTCCGGACAGGAGTAGGCGGAGGGTTGTCATCTGGTGGGTGACCTTCCCCATGAGGTGGTCATCAAGGGCGCTGGCAGGGGCTGGGTGAGGAAGACGAACCCGCTGGATGTCCAGTTGTTGAGCCAGCTCCTCGACGACAATGTTAATATCAGAACCAGAGTCTATGAAGACGGCCAGGGTGTGGGACCCCTCGGACATGATCAGGCAGGCCTGGCACAGGGGACGGAGTTGGGAGAGAAGTTAGCACGACGCACCAGGATTCCCCCTTCTACTGGTGAGTCCGCCCTTTCAGTGGACAACGGGAGATAAAATGTCCAGCCTGACTGCAGTACAGGTAAAGGTTGCCCTGACAACGACGTGCCCGTTCCTCCGGCATGAGGCTGGTGCGACCCACCTGCATGGGCTCGACTTCCCTCACCGGCTGGCAGTGGAGACCGTGGTCACAGGAATCGGGACCGGGATCGGGACTGGGGAGTGCCGTTCGAGTTGTTCCTGACGTCTCTCACTACGTCGCGCCTGGATGCGACCGTCCACCCGCGTGGACGGTTCGATGAGTCCATCCAGCGACTTTGGGAGTTTGTAGACCAACTCGTCCTTCGTGTAGCTCCCCAGGCCCAGCCGGAGGGATCGGGAAGCCGGGACAGAAGGCAGGCGAACGGAGATCAGGAAGGGCACTTTGATCTTTGTAACTTGGCACTTGAGATGTTGTACACTAGCAATGGTTAATCTAGCACTTGAAATGCTTGAAACTTGTTCTGGTGACTATCTTACTGTATTAGCAGCAATGAAATGTTTCACCTTCTGATGACAAATGTACTCTTTGTAAGTCACTTTCACTAAAAGCGTCTGCTAAATGTAAATGTAAATGAAGGGCAAAGCGGAGATCAGAGTCGGGGACAGGCAGGATCAGGAAACCGAGACAGGTGGCAGGAGAATTGCTGGAGAGACTTGCATGTAGAAACTGCGAAGAACAATCTGGCAATCAGGTGAATAGTGAAGTGAGTTAGTAGAGTGAGTAGAGGAAGTGGCGTGGCTGATATTCACGACATGTCCAATTGAATGGACTTCCATGTCATGACATTTTAATAATTCATACATGTTTTGGAGTGAATAACTATTCAACTGAGAATCAACATAATCATTTTTCATCAGCAAGACCTTCAATTTGTAATTGTGCAACTTGTAGACAATTGTACTAACTCATTGCATAGATGTGCTGTGTAAAACTTTGAAACTAGAATGACTGTGCCGTCAGTTAAAACAGTCTCCATTCTGCCATCAGTGTACAGGTACTGGATGGTCTGATCTGGGAATACCACCTCTCTGTTTCCGTCTGGATGCTTCTCTAGGAGTGGTAGAAACATAGGAGGCAGATGGCTGGCTCCATGGTATACCTCCCAAACCTGCAAATTAAAGTAAACATCATGACTATCAGTCATGTGTCATGTCCATGGATGGATATAGATAGCTAGGCAATAGCTAGATAGAGTGATTAGAATAGATAATAATAGACCATCTAGTAATAGATAGACAGATAGATAGATAGATGTTTGTCCCTTTGTATTTCTGACTCACTTTCCCGTCAGCAGGCAATGAAGGCAATGAAGCGTGTGTGATATGTAACATCCATGGGTATTTATTGGAGCAAATCAGAAATAGTGCAATAACCCATGTTTCACCAAAGATGTTGCCAGAGATTTTGGGAGAAAAATACAATCAATCAATCATTTATATGAAATGGATAAACAGTGCATGGAAGTGATTAGCAGATAATCAAGTCAAGGCCTTTTATAATAATATGCAGGTATTTTCTAATTTGTAGGCATTCTATAATATGTAGTCCTTGTATAATATTATGTAGTCCTTCATAGTACTTTTATAATATGCAGTCCAATTATAATACTATGTAGTCCTTTGGAATAATATGTAGGTCTTTTCTAATAATACGTAATGTTTTTATAATAATCATAAACAGTGATTAGCCATGTTTACACTTGAAGGAGTAACCCTAGTAAGCACCAACATCACGTGACATTCTCTGGCACCACTTTAGACTGCATTTACAACTTACAAGTGGTGGTCGAGATGGTGAATATTTGTTTGCGTGAAAGTGTGAAATCTTGGACTTGGTGATTTGACCATGTTGTTTATCTGACCGTGTTGTTTATTTAGCCATGTTTATCTGACTATGTTGTTAATCTGACCATGTTGTTTATCTAGCCGTTGTTTATCTGACTATGTTGTTAATCTGACCATGTTGTTTATCTGGCCATGTTGTTTATCTGACTATGTTGTTAATCTGACCATGTTGTTTATCTAGCCGTTGTTTATCTGACTATGTTGTTTATCTGACTATGTTGTTAATCTGACCATGTTGTTTATCTGGCCATGTTGTTTATCTAGCCGTTGTTTATCTAGCCATGTTGGTTGTTGGCCATATGGCATGTTTGCCCCATAATTGTCTGTGCAGAGCACTGGTTGGCCACTAGATGATGATGTTGCTACATGCCCCCCGGGAGAGTTCTCTCTAGTCTCCCCAGCCCCATTCACAGGTGCTCTCTGCTGTAACATACAGTCTCCATCTGCAGTCAGTGTCTAGCCAACGTGTGAGTGCACGTACACAAGTGCACGTACACACACCTACACACACACGTACAAATAGGGTTCATACAAGGCCAGACAAACATGGCCACGTTCATTTGTACACTTTTTCTACCAAACAAATGTTTTTCAACAATATTCTTAATACGATAAAATCAGTTGGAGTCACGCTCAGTACAGTGAGGCTCATCACTGGATGAATTTGATCCTGCCCGCAAACTTCAAAGCTTGGATTTATGTCTTCTGATTATTAGAACTCTGTCACTGTGAGCACTTTTGAAGATGTTTGGTTATTTTCACAATCCAGCCATGCCTGAGAGAATAGAGAGGCAGCCCTTTTATCATCAAATAAACATCACATTGGTGATATTCAACTCAACCTATCAATGAATCAATCCATCTGACAACACACACCACAACTAGAAACCGGTTGTGGTTTACAAAGGAAAAAAAAGAATGGAAAGAACCATCTCTGACTCACCTGAAAGGCTTGTCATTCAGCAACCTCACATATGACGTAATGATTCATGATTATTGAATAAGGATACTCCAGACAGTGGACTTCATAAAGTTTTTGTTTCTTATTCAATGACTACTTTTATTTTGCTTTTGTTTTGTCTGTTCTGTGCTACACCTTAGTTGCATTCATCAAAAAATACATTGATTGAATGCCAGCATTGACCAAACAAACTCATTGAAGGTGAACTATGGTAAACGGGCATTTAGCAGACGCTTTTATCCAAAGCAACTTACAATCAGTACATTTGTGGGGTTCGGCATGTGGACAGTTGGAGGAGGGGGATGATGGGGATCGAACCGCCGACCCTATGGTTAGTGGGCGACCCGCTCTGTCCACCCGCTCTACCTACTGAGCTACTGCCGCCAATTATGGACCAGAAAGGATATGAGATGTATTTCATCTTAATCCAGCTAATGCTTAAACAGAATTTGATTCTGTTCTATTCCATTCTTTGAAGTTGCACAATCAAAGTGCACATTGACTTCATTCCCACAAACGATTGCAACATAACTGCTTTGTCAGGCGATGACACCGTCCAGTCCTGTGATTTACGAGCAATGAGTGGGAAACTGCACCGTACGAGCATGGGAACGGTTAAACAAGCCCAACCAGCTGTGATGTCACTGGCTGGCATGGCCCACAGAGACGCTCAGGCTTCTTCTACAGCAGAAGGATGCAGTACTGCAGTGTGCCACTGGTGTCCACAACACAACACAACACACCAGAAATACATCCTGTTTAGGTTTTTAGCTCTTTGTAACTTGGCACTTAGCCAGAGATGTTGTCTACTATCAATGGTTAACCTAGCAATTGAAGTGCTTGAAACTTGTTCTGGTGACTTTCTTACTGTAATAGCAGCAATGAAATGTTTCACCTTCTTCTGACAAATGTGCTTATTGTAAGTTGCTTTGGATAAAAGCGTCTGCTAAATGCCCTAAATGTAAATGTAAATGTTTGCCACACACACAAACACACACATACACGTGCACACACACACAACTATTACAAATTGTTCCACATGGGCCGACCTGAGCCTCCTTGTGAGGATGATGTTGGTGTTGATTACAACACACACTTCCTCTATCTCTTCCTCTGTCTCTCAGTCTCTCTTTCCCCACGTTAGATTGTTTTCTAATTTGTTAATTTGTTACAATCTGTGGAGTCATGTATCAATTGTTGTTCCTTGCATTGTTGTTGACCAATCATTTTAGATATATTTCATCATAAAAAACATTAAAGCAGCGACTGCAAGCACACACTCACATTGACATCAACACTTCCCCAGACGGATTAGTCCAATCTGTCTTCTTATAGTCAAGATAAAGAATGTCACATCATCTCAAACATCCTTGCTCTCAGACATGAGAGCAACGATGTTTAAGGTTTGATGTTTGATGGTTTGGATTGTTTGATAAGAAATAAACACTGTTTGTTTTTATCCTATCTTTTGGGACATTATATAACATAAGTACATATGCCAGTTATTTTACCTGCGGCAGCCACATGAATTCAAAGTCTATTATTAAACTTTGTTGTATATCAATCCAATCTCTGACTAGTGTGATGCAATTCTAATTTGTAAATGTAGTTTGTGCCAGTCCTATAATCATTTGAAAAGGCACATAAATGGGGCGGCAGTAGCTCGGTGGGTAGAGCGGGTTGTCCACTAACCAGGGGGTTGGCAGTTCAATCCCCACCTCCAACTGTCCACATGTCAAACCCCACAAATGTATGACTAATGTACTGATTGTAAGTCGCTTTGGACAAAAGTGTCTGCTAAAATGCCCTGAATGTAACATAGAGCATTTCGATGTTGTCTAAATCATTCGATTCATGAAACATTTTTACAGTGACATTGATAGTTTTAATGATAGTGTTTGTGATAATGTCCTGAAGATGGCCATGGCATCTGACAGATGTTTTTGCAGTAGTTCTAATGATTTTTCTTCACCATTGACACTGGATGTTAAGGAGATGGAGGAAGAGGATGATGAATATGTTGGATGGAGATCGTCCTTTGACAGCTCTTGATGGTGGTGGTTGTGATTCCAATGGTTTTCTGAGATACTTAATATTCATGCTGCTAGTCATTCCTTTGGATAATGCCTGGGAGTTTGTTTAGACTTGAAAGGTGTCAACACAAGCCCTCTTTTGATTTGAGAAGTGGGAAAAGAGTATGGTCTTGTCTTAGCCTGTTGACACTTGGCTCATCCAGAAGTGTTTGTAGTCCCTGGGCCATTTGGCTTCTTGGCCTTGTCACTTTGGCAGGCCAGATCAAATCTGTTGTAGTTCCCGCAAAGTCTTGTGAGTAAGAGAGGGGTTTCCATCTTTGGGCCTGTAACTCTGACTCTGCAGCCGTTCATGACCTTAAAACTAACAGCAACTTCCTGATTCCTGCTGTCCTGCGGGGACATTGCAGTATTTGGACAAGGGGGGGGGGGTCTCTTCAACCTTGCGCTCCAGAGCAGCTCGGGGCACTATGCAGATGAGGCCACGTCACACTGATGCCTTGCTTTGGGTTCCTGGTTCCAGGTATTCCAGAAGCATGTCATTGTTTTTTCTGTACCAGCCTCTAACACTGCCATCCTCGCCTCCTGTTGTCTTGAGTGTTTGCTATACAACATGTCTGCCAACAGATGGCTATGTCGCTCACTCTTCTCTGGAATGCTGTATCGTTGTTTTTCTTCCATTGAGTTCTCCACTCTACATGTTCTTGCTCTTGGAACGTGGCACGTCACACCTCTGGTGGAAGTGCGTCACAGTATTGCGCTTGGGGGAGCAGTGGGGTACGAGCCTGGGGCTACAGGAGGGGGCTGACCGACGGGGCCGGCCCTTCTGATGCTGAGGAGGAGGAAGTTGAGGCTGCCTTTGGATTTCTGCGCTATACTTACTTCTGGTCTGGGACCGGTGAAGATCTGGGCCACATCTGCGACAAGTTAATCGTGACTGGTTCTCACGTCCTCTGCTGCCCTGATCCCCGCTTACTGCAGTCCTGGGAACATGAGGCCCGGTCATTCATGAAACAGACTCACTCACTTAGCGCTTTAAATGTACAATCATCTTTCTCTATTCACAAATAATGAAGTAATTAAGTACAAAGTGCAACGACTGCTATTTTATCATTTGTATCCATGCATTTAATGTTGTGATGTGGTACTATATATTAAAATATACCTTCCATGTGGAACTAAACTAGTCAACAAAGGGACACTACCCTGTGTGCTTCCTTGGCTTGGAGCTGTGCATACACTAGCTCTTCAAAGCTGTACCACTCCTGCACTGCTGCCTTGCTCCCCCTTGAAGAGCAGGTCAAACCAGTCAGTCCGTTCACTACCTTTTTAAGAATAATGTTTACGGAGTGCTTTGTAGAAAAGAGCAAGCTAGCTTGGCAACCTGGTTCCCCTGAGAGGACCATGAAGTGGTCATCGCTCGTAGGCTCAGAGGCTCCGTCTGGAATAGGGGTCAGGGGCTGTGGTTTCACCTGCTCTGTTTCTACAGCAGAGCAACTGTCTGAAGAAGAGCAGTAAGGATCACTTCACCCATCATTCAGGTCAAAGGTCATAGTTGCTGTTGCTACCACACCTACCACAGCAGGGAAAAAGATGCTGTCTGTGTGAAAGATATTCCCCAAGAGGCTCCTTACTGCTCTTGGAGACAGAAGGGCATACATTATGCCATGGAGAAATGCAAACCACCGGATAACTTTCCATTATTTATCGAGTTATTATAATTACAAAATGTATTTACAACTTTGTAATATATTCAGAAATACTATCAAACTACAAATGTTTGCATACAATATGTATGCACATTAACATGCGATGATGTTTGCTAATGTTGAAATATCATCATTGTTAATGATGATGAGCTCAATGTGGTGCAAGAAAGGGAGGGGAGGTTTGTGTCAATGTCAAAAAGAGGAAGGAAAACAGGCTTCTGTGATGAAACAGCTCATCTTACTCAAAGTGGAGATTCCAGGAGCCAGAAGAAAGGACTGCTAATGTAAGTCACGTCATTTAAAATGTTTTATTTGTATTGCCCTGACAGTTACACTGACTCAAATACTTCACACAGGCCAACCTCGTCCTATGAACTCTATAAAGGCTTATTAAATAATAATATAATTATACATAATATTGACAATCTGGGATCAATAAAGTAGGCCTACGATCTTATCTTACAATAATTTGGAAAGATAAGATAGGAATGAGATTTCTGAATCATTGTATTTCATACAGTTAGCCTGATACAGTTTTAAAACAGTTTCAAAAGGAATTATTATTATTACACCAATGACTCAGGGTCTTAACTTTCTGAAGTATCAACCGAAACATTGGCAACACATGTGCATAGTTAGACCACTCCATAAATCAAGTGCACAAGAATAAATTCTTTATTGACACATATTTCCACCATGTGCTGTTACTTGTGCTGTTATATTCGTCCCCCAAAAGAAAAGATGGGTTTGCAGAATATTCATGAAAACATCATGCACAAAATGACATGGTTTTTAGGGTTTCATTGTCTGGGACAGTTCTTGTCAATCATAAACAAACACATGTTTCTTTTGACAGAATCAATTGAGAGGATGCGTCTACAGAACAAAAATTTAACTTTTTAAGCAGAAAAAGAAACTTGTCTTTTCCATCAGAAGTATTCCCCAGCTGTAAGAGAGACTCAGGAGATTAGTACAAGTCTGGACTAGCCATTAACATCGTAGAATGACAGGCATGCAAGGGTTTTAGTCAAAGCACTGGGCCTCGCATGTATAGTTAAACATTAAGTCTCTCTGAGGATGGTAAATCCTCCTCACCTATACGATAACATTCCCAATGCTCCTGTGCATGAATCTACAAACGATTCCCGGGATGTACTTCAATATCCTCAGTGGAGAATCGAAGACTCCCTCACTCAAACATGTTTAACATACTTTAAGATTGTTTGTGAAGTACTGGCCTGGCATAGTGCCAGCGCAGTGCTGTACGGAAGTGTTTATGCTTCCATTACTTTGAGGCTCTGGTTCAATCTGACCCATCCCTTCCCACAATGACTCCATATACTTAGTTTCAGTATGAGGGCAATAATGTGTGACTGTAGACATGCAGCCACTGACTCACACCCCTCTGTAGGGAAGGGAGGAGCTTAGAACAAGTCTGAACAGTGGAACGCACAGAGCAGTTGTTATCTTGCTATGTTCCCTACTCTGTTGAGCACTCTGTGAACTGATTCTGTATCTTGGACATTCTTTCTATCTTTGTAAAACAAAAATAATAAAAGGGAATACAAGAATGCAAATGGACATGCTAACGGTGTTTTCTGCTCAAGCTACCCCCTGAAGAACCAAGGAGAAAGAGAAGAGAAAGAGAAAGAGTTTGCAAAACTTGTTTTGGAGGAATTTTTTCAGTTCAGGACAACAAGTCTTGTTGCAGCTTGTGGAGCGACGGTTCATTGCCTTTTGGTGAAGTAATTCTGCTGATATTTGAAAGACATTGTGGCATTTAATTTGTCCAGCACCGAGGGGCTATTCGTTGAATAGTAAATAATGTATTCTGCATATTCTGTGCAGAACATGACGATGGCTGCCACTACTCAAATGTCAGGCGGGTCTGACGAATGTGATAGCACCAACGATGCGCTGTATAAAGTCTATGCAGTCATCATGATCATCATTTTCATAGTGGCTCTGCCTCTGAACGCATCTGTTCTCCATCTATTCATCTTCAAGCTGAAATTTTGGAAGTCGAACAGCAACAACATCTTCCTCTTTAACCTGGTTCTAGCCGACATCCTGCTGCTCTTCTGCCTGCCCTTCAAGGCACACAACTTTCTGGGTGGGAAGAGGAGAAGTGACCAGGATGTGGTCTGTAAGGCCATGCTCTTCATGCTGTTCCTGAACCGCGGGGCTAGCATTGCTTTCCTCACTGTCACCTCCATCGACCGCTACTTCAACGTGGTTCACCCTGGCAGGAGGAACCTTCTCAAAGCCCTCAAGAAGTCTCCTCACATCTCCATCATCATCTGGTTGTTTCTGCTGCCCCTCACTATTCCCACTATGCTGAAGACCTTTGAATGCTGCAACAGCCACAAGAGTGTGGATGTTGACGGCAATGTCCAGATGGACCGCTTGAAGGTACTGTTTGCACCCTTTTCCTACAGCTATAGCAGTCAATGCATTTACATTGTACAGCACAGAATAATAACTTGTTATTTAGTACCTTGCTATTTTAGTGTAGTGACTCGTTATTTTGCACTTTATAGTGTGTGTGTGTGTGTGTGTGTGTGTGTGTGTGTGT
>OMKQ01055166.1:2500-13925 GCA_900302335.1 Phycis phycis | reverse complement strand
AACGCGTGGTTATCTTAACAAAACCCACAGTGCTTGTGGGTGTCAAAGCAAAAAAAAAAAAACCCCAAAAAGTATAATTGATTACAGTTACAATGTTTCATCGCGCTTCATCTTCTTACAACGTTGTATTTTACATGTATTTTAAGAGTATTTTTTGTTATGATTTTGTTACATATTTTGTATTTAATTATTAATATTTTATAATTGATTGTTATTTGATGACATAATTGTATGAAAGCAATGCATCAAGTTCATTTTTGTCACTTTTATTTTGTTGTAATGTGGTGTGTAACGTGGAAATGCATGAAAAAATATCTCGTATTCGGAAAATAAAACATCAAACATTGGAAAAGGTCCAATAATAATAATAGCTTAAAAAAAAGAAAAAAAACAATACTCCGACTGTGTAGCCACACTGTGGCTAATTTGTTCACACACACACACACACACAGTCAGTAGGAAGAAGCCAGCAGGCCTGTTAATCACTGGGATAAGCAGCTCTGTCGGGATGACCCCGGGAGACCGCCACAAATCAAAGAGGTCGTTAAACTACAATGAATAGCCTTTCAAGAGCGGCCTAACCGCACCACGGGGGATTTCAAGGCCTCGCCATATCATTATGTTGAGGCGCTCAGCTTAATAAACTCAATGCTGCATGGCAGGCCCCATCAACACGTGTGGCTGCCAGACTTCCCATTCCACTGTAACATTATTTTGCCGCCTTAGATCCTGAGAACGGGCCTCTGTGGCCACTTGGTGAGGCATGAAAGGTACCCATGGCCTGGGGCCCACCGGCTGCAGCGCTGGGTCTCTTGCGGGGGGTCAGGGCGGGCTGGATGGGCAGGATGCCTGATATGGGCTGGGGCTGGCCTGCCTTGGGCCGCTGCCGGGGCGCAATGGACGTCTCCATGGTGGGGATGGGATCGGTCAGCCTGCAGGGGAACAAGTCAGCGTTACGCTATGGGGAGAGGAGAGGCCTGACAGGATACACCACCAACACAGCTTTGTGGATGCAGTTTTGGCCTCACCTGGCTTTGGTTTGACTCTTCTTGGCCACAGCCTCACTGGCTCTGATCGGCTCGGGAAGCTTAGAGGGGATGGATGCGTTCTATGATCGAAACAAGAGCATCTGAATCAGAACATCATCTGGACGTCACTGCTCTGATTACGTTTCTGTTCAACGTTTTATTTAAAAAGTGGGTGGATGGAAGTTAACATAGTTGAGCCTCACAGCTCTCATGAAAGTACTGAGTCATGGGTGCACCCCACACTCCCACTTTAAAGCCACTTTGTAGAGGAGGCTGAAATGTGCTGAATCAGGACTGAGTACTGCCGTCTGCAGTGTCAACACATCACAAAGATGCCTGCTAGGACGGAGAGCAGCAATCAGGCACCCTGCCGCCATACACACACCCCCACCC
Source organism: Phycis phycis (assembly GCA_900302335.1). Lineage (NCBI taxonomy): Eukaryota > Metazoa > Chordata > Actinopteri > Gadiformes > Phycidae > Phycis > Phycis phycis. The sequence continues at coordinate 12,504 of OMKQ01055166.1, read as the reverse complement.
CCACTGCCACCCCCAGGCGCAGACCCACACACACACTCCCTCTCTGGGCCTCTTGCTGAGTTCCACAGGATTGTTTCTGCTCTATAAATATAAGATGCAATCAACATTAGAGCCATTTACATGTGGCGCTGCACTGCGCTTTACTGCTGTGGTGCGAAAACAAAAATGGCGGCCCGTCTGCAACACTGTGACATAAACCATAGTTCCAATGGCGTTTTCCTCCCAATCCCGGTGTTATAAATGATGATACATACGTGTGTATTTTGAATCGGACAGTCTCGTCGGGCCATCTTGAAAGCAAAGTGTGATACTTGGTAGATGTCTGGTCTTTTGTCGGGGTCAGGTTCCAACATGTACCCTGGAGAAACAGAGCAGAGCTCATGACGCATACACCAGACCGCACAGGTTGAAGGAGAAAGGGAATGCAACGGTAGCATCGGACCCATTATGCATCCATGGCTGCTCCACAGGTCGGAATCAAACATCCCCACCTCTCGACAGGGCGGATTGCTCATGTGGCGCACTAGGACTTAGGGCCACCGAGAACACAACAAACACAAATATACACCATGCAGATCACTCACTGATGAGGCAGTGCATGTCTTGGGAGTAGCGGGAGTTGTCGGGAATGGTGAAGCTGCCATCACAGATGGCTACTTGGCTTTCTCCAAAGGGCAGCGTGAAGTAGCACAGTTTATAGAGCAGGCAACCCATGGCCTGCATGGACACAAGAATCACGACCGTCACACCATGTATGGAGAGTAAGCCTCAAATGATCTGGGATCCTTACTGGTTAGAGCCATTGTGGTGAGTCCAACTCACCCATATATCTGCTTTAGTAGTGATAACCTTGCCACCATAGAGGTTAACCATCTCTGGAGCACGGTATGACAGGGTGGTGTACCTGGCCAAGACCAGAGCCATGTATAAGGTCATAACTACGGTTTGGTACTGAAATGAATCAAACAGTGTAAAGAACCTCCTTCCAGAAGCCTGGAGTCCACCCCAAGACTCACTTTTTGATCTCCTCCTCCACCACCGGCACGCCTTCTGTCTGAGGGTTCTGGAAGCGATTGGTGGCACTCCCGAAATCACAGAGCACGTAGTGCCCCCGGTCGTGGAGCAGAATGTTCTCCACCTGCGTGAGGAGGAAATAAACCCCAGCTGAGCACTCACTGCAATTAAAATCAAAGAAACTTGGGTGACGCAGGTGCGCAGGTTTGGGGTCCAACGGCAGGATCCTAACCTTAAGATCACGATGGACAATTGGAGTTTTGCATTGGTGGAGACGGGCCAGCGCCTCACAGGTGTCACAGAAGATCTGCAGCACCTCGGCCTCCGAGAAGCCCGTCTGTAGTCTCTGGTTCATGAGGTTCACCACCTGTCCACCTGCCACCACACAGCACAGTAGAGTACAGCTCTCCAGTCAATGAACACATCAAGACAAATAAAGCACAAAACCAAGACTTAAAAGCACCACAGTCTTAAAGTACAACTGTGAAATAAGACAACGCAAAAAAGGAAACGCAACGCAAAAAAGGAAATTAATCCAGGAAAACAAAAATTACATAGTCAAACAATCTAAAATGATGTAGTCTAATTTGCATTACTACTACAAGCCACATATCTAGTAATATAAAGTTATCCAGCATGTAAACACATGCTATGAAGGCTAGTGAAGAGTACAGCCACATGGCCTGCCCACCATGTCAATACATTTAGACGTGAAGGAAGCCTGTAAAGGAACGTGGAGTGAAGCCTCACTTCAACAACGAATCAGTGGGATAACTGTTTAACTGTCACTCACGCAATAAGCAAAGGAGCTTTAATGATAATACCATAGACTGTAAGGATAACACACACCTAACACCGATTTAACCCAACATATAATCAAATGTAATAGCTTCGCTCTGCACATAATCCATACCCACAGGCAGAGAAAAGGACAGCTATGCTGTCCTGGGGTCCTCTACCAGGATGCGGCGGCTGTGGTAACAAAGCTTTGGATAATAACTAATGAGTTAGACTGTGTTGTTGTTGTGTGTGTGTGTCTGTGTGTGTGTATAATAACTGGTTAGACAGATCGTAAAGCGTGTGTCTGGATTGTATATCAATGGTGTGATTGTCAAGGTGTGCTTCCACACACCTGGCCATTACACGATGGTTTCTAAACGGTATGAGGATAGTGTAGTGCAGTGGTTCACAACCTTTGACTTTGGATGGACCATTAAATGGTCATCATCCTCGCAGACCACCTCATAAGCAAACGGTTAAACAGAAATACACATGCAGTGGCTGAGCAAAGAGTGCCAGCTTCATACACAAGTATCACTGCAAGAAGGCCACGGCCAGTGGAAAGAACAAGTCAGCAACACTGCTTATGGCCCAGTGTGTTTATTCAGCAAACACAAATTAACACTGGACGTCAATGGAGAACATTACAATGGAAAACACATGATGGAATGCACAAAGGGACACTATTCTAAGACACCCGTACACGTTTTGTTGAGCGCTCCGTAGAGAATCACAAAGTGGCCTCCTCGTAATTCTGCATGCGGGAAAAACGTACTTGTGAGCCTGCAGAGGGCTTGGCGATTACCACACAACACGAGAGAGACAGGGGGACATTACCTCGACAGAAGTCCATTAAGATAAGGACCTCCCATACGTCGCCTGCACCGACCGCCGTTATGCTCGAGTCCAAGAAGCCCACAATGTTCCTGTTCCCCACCAGGTCCCTCTGTTGGAAACACACACAAACAGAGCTTGGGTAACGTAGCACACAAGATGACGCACTATACTCGCTAGTGTTTGGAGAGTGCTTTTAACTTGTGATTGAAACACAGACTAAAGGCATCCATATGCTTGATCGTTCAATACACAGCAAAGTGTGGGCCGGGCCACTGAGACTGTGCCCGAGGCCTGGAAATAATAATGACAACATTTAGGCCTGGCAGGGTGGGGGTCCGGGAACTGGTTATCTTTACAGTAAGTAAGAAGCTGGATATCGTTACGTTAAGGCCTCGAGTCAGGAAAGTGTCTACTCAGCGATTACAGCATGACTCACTGCACAAAGACTGACTCCCTGCAGACCAGTGATATCCTTCCCATTTCTCTCAGAGCTAAGGAGCTATGAGTTGGCCAACACCCACTCTCTTACTCACCACAAATGAACTTGATACACATGTTTTAAATGGTCCGTGTGTAAAATTGTGGTTGCCACCCCCCATCCTACTCTGGGTACCTTTGTCATAGTCACGATGGACACTGTATATTTTGTTGGACACGGTGGAGGTAACAGCCGTTTGTGCCTGTCTCACACCTCTTTTTGCACACATAGTGGAAAACTACATTCACAGAGTCATAATCATCCCTCCCTGTGATATGTATTGATCATTCATCTCAATAACTGGGTGGAGGTAAATATAGGTCACTCTGAACTGACGGTGTGCAGTTGTGTTTTTTCATACCAACTTTCTCCAAAAAAGTGAGAGCCTACTTTCAGTTATGGAAGATGGAAACTACTACAAAAATGCACACCCACTTATCACAAGAGAATAGGAGCTTCGTGTGCGCAGCGGTTAATGCGCCTGGGAGACGGTTAAGCTTCTGTGATACTTATAGTACAACGCCATGACGCGTGTGGAGCTCCTGGCCAGCCGTTGATTTTGATGACCGTGTCCAAGAGGGTTGAGCTTCTAGGATACATAGTATAACACCTCGGTGTGTGGTGCATTTCATAGCCAACATAGCTCATTACAACACTCCTTCCTCCATTCCTACACAGCGACAGTACTGAAAAGGCTAGGCCGTAGCCATGGGGATATCACGCCAGACTCTGTCCTACAACTCTTAGCCCAACCCACATTTTCATAAAAACACGTTCTCTCTCGAGCCGTTTCTCCGTTGTAGACTACAACAGAACAATGGCGGCGCAACATGGCGGGCTCCGTACAAGGAGTCTCGCTCCCCATGTCGATATAAACAGCTCAAACTAAGGTAACAAAAACTATTCTTATTTCCATTAAATTATACACCATTTAAAACATACTTATGAATGTTATATTTCTTGCCTGCCAAGTCTGTTCCAGATGCCAGCCAATTCTACACACTCTACCTTTAAGTTTATATGTCTAGGCCTGAAGAACAGCGTTCGGTACATTTTGTATATCATTATAGACGCCGGTAAAGTCTGGTGTTTAACGCTCGCTAGGCTTTGAGCATGCTCAAAGCTGGCACACATCACAGGTAGCATCACAGTCCTGTTACATGACACACAGAGCAAGAGCTACAACACAATGCGTGCTGCAGTCCTGCGAGGCAGCCTCTGGGGCTCGCATGGCGCGCGGCAGTGTGACCCGCTTTACACTGAAGCTCTACCTGACCGGACTTGGACCAAGGGTGGATCACAAACCCCACTGGCTTCCTCCAGACTGTGCTTACGTGATATTCATGCATGCTATTCTTAATCGCATATTTCTATCAATAGCACAAAGCGTGCTTTCGCGATTTTTCTGAGAGAAGGAAGAAAGCGATTAACAGACTACCAATTCTGACGCAGACTTCAGAGGGCAGGACGACGAGTTGGCATCCAGGAGCAGTGCACACACTCTGGTTTATTCTTTTTTTCTTATATTCAACAAATTGCATTGGTTTACGTTTCAGTGTAACACCGCGTGATGCTGGGATGTATTGACGTTCAGGTCTGACAAGTCTGTAGCAGACTGTGCTCACGGTGGGATCCAACAAGCCAGACCAAAACGCCAAGGTAATCATCACAACAATGTTTGCCGGCCATCCGTAGCTATTGCAATCACTGTTTGGTCCTCCTCAATTCTCTTCAATCTTCAGGACAAAGCAACGAGTTGAACCATCTCAAAATGAACTTCTACTACAGACGTGTGACTAAGTCGTACACCTCGAGTCCTGAGACTGAATGAAGACGGTCTCACTCACCATAATCTGGATCTCCAGATTGCAGATCTGCAGGTCATGTTCGTTGTTGACGTACATGCGCTTGAGAGCACATCTTACTCCCTGGTGAGTGCGCACCAAGAAAACGATAGCAAAACCACCTGGAAAAAAACAACCACAAAATATATTAGATTCAATAGACCAAAAAGATAACTATCAAATCAGGGTTGAACTGCTGTCTAGGCTGCAGTGTTGTGGTTTAAATAACTTTTTGCGATGTATATGTAATTTGTTAGATGTTGCATGTTTTGATCTTGCATCAAGATAGTTAGTGCGAGATATAGTGCTGTCTACATGTTAATCTAGCCATTTCTTCTCGTGGCCTAATATGGCCAAGAGGTCTTCAATAAAAAGGATGTTAACTGGTAAATAAGGAGACACAATTTCAAAGTGAAGAAACTTTCTTGTTTTACTTCATAGTACTTGGGTGTTTTAAAAAGAAAGGCATTTAGCAGCTGCTTTTGTCCAAAGCGACTTACAATCATGTACAAAGTACATTTGTGGGGTTCGACATGTGGACAGTTGGAGGTGGGGATCGAACGGCCAACCCTCCGGGCGACCCGCTTTACTGACTGAGCTATGCCGCTATTTAATGAAAGCTGATATACCTGTAGCATGTACGTGTGCATGCCTAAGTTGTTTGAAGTTTTATGAAAGTTAGTTTTATGAAAAACAGTTAGGAATCTGAATCACATGCTGATGTATTGGCGTGATGTGAAGGCTACACGCAAGGCACCTCCGGCTGGCCTTTAACTCGTGATGCAAAGACCACTCCCAAATGGAATAGGACAGGCTATTGATAAGACCAAAATACTTTGTTTGCCATCCTAGGCTCTGTCAAAAGTATACGCCTCATCGAGACAAAACCGGGGACAGTTCTCATGCCATCAGCACAAAATCAGCACATCATTTCATTCACAGCCAAACATTTAAACGAATCACATGGCGAGAGTGGAGGAACACTACAATGGAATGTGATCCAAGTGGAGAAGCTTGTGAAATCAAACTATGATCCCTAAATAGCAATAGCTGAGTCAAAAGATAAATGGCAAGGGGAAATTAAAATTCTGGCATAATGCATTGACTGATCCATCATGTTCTCTTTGGTGACAGATGCTTAGGATGCCTTCATTTTCTGCACCAATGCGTTAGGACCAACTGCTTGAAAAGATGTCTCACTTACAGGGACGTTGAGCAAGGCTACACATTATGCTAATGCTGCTTCATAACAAACAAAATACAAACAATATACAATCCATTACAAGGGGAAATGCTTTTCAATTGTTGGCTCGAAGCACATCTACCAACACAACAAACGTTTCCAATACCATACATGGATTGCTTATTATACAACAGCTTGCCAATGGTTTGGTTCACATTTCAGTGTGATTTGCACATCATTAACCTATTTCAAGACTTTGAATCAGAATGAAATGCTGCCAATAGCCGTGTCCATCGGCATGTCAAACCACAATCACATTCAGTGAAACGAGCATTCCGTAGCAAAACCAGCGTCTCCTTTCCTGCCTCACAGAGCAGTACTGCCATTTAGTCCCCCAGAATGCAGTCTGAATGCAAATAATGCAAATGCTCCAGTGACGTTGTCTGTTTGCTGATTTGGGGAGGCCCGTCTTGATCTTACGAGATGCAGCAGCATATTTCAGAAAACAGACAAGACTGAATAAAGTTGAATGCCCATGAGCTAGCATTAAATATCTATGACAACATTTTTGCCACACATTTGCTGTAAATGTGATGTCAAGATGAAGGTGAAGACTTGTGATTTACAGTAAAGATGTGGCCGAGACCATGTCTGAAGTTTCTTGCAATAACTGCCTACTAGAGTACCTGAACCGTACACAGGCGTATGCTTGTGAATGGGCATTACAGTATGGATAACCAGTCACAAACATATGTCAAGGAAGGAGTGTGTGATCTTGTTAGAACACACAGGGCCCTCTCACCCAGGGTGTCCTACTACTGACTCACACCACCAACACCCAGGGAGGCTAAAAGAAGGACAGACATTTGTGGAAGATTAGATTCTTAAGCACCATCTAGCAGTGGTCAACTCCCTCACCGTGGTAAGATCAGTAAGTAGCGCCACAAATAGCTCTTCTCCTCTATGACGTAACATACTGTCAGGATAATGCGACTCGCTGAGAGAATGAAGAGCAACTGCGTGTATGTATGCACATACACAAGGTTACACCTTCCTGCCGTGTGGTGGGGAGCAGACCACGGAAGAAGTAGAAGATGATGATGATGATGATGTGTTACAATGTGTCACAAAAACACACACAAGGCATCTAGTTGTCTAGGTTTTCTTTTGCTAAAAATACTCCTTGGGTGACTACGTTGTTTATATAGACCTTTATTTCTTTGTAGTTTCTGATAATACACATAAAAGGAAACAATGGCTGTTCTGATTGCAGCTTTCGCCACAGGTTTAAAGAGCAAAAACCCTGCAAATGTTAGCAGTGAGGGAGGCACTGTTGTTACACGACCATTCACATCCTGAGAAGGCATTACATTACCAACTGTAACTCTACACGACATAAAAGAAAAAAGAAAAACTTACTTATAGTTATAAAAGCTTTTGCCACTGAATAATACAGGATACACCAATAGAAAGGACACATACTCACTATCACCAAAAGACTCAATCAAATCTAAATTAAACAAAAAACATACGCTAGCAGCTGTATTCAACAATCTACCAAGCACACCAAGACAAAATAACCACATTTCCAAAGCACATTTACAGCTGTCAGATTAGCTGGAAAAGGTGTTTCAGACTTAAACATGGTAACTGAACTACCATGGAACGAGCATTAAGCACAGCATGCCAGGTTTTCCATCAATTTAACAAAATCTAACTCAAACATCCAAGCCATTTTTATTTCCCAAATTGTTCAGGTTAAGAGGGATTGATCATACACAACACATGCTGATACCAAATCCTATTCAAATCACTAATACCTTCGTGCTACACTGTGCTCCAATAAAATCCATGTGTAAATGAATGGAGGGCAGTGATTTCTGGAATTGTAGTACCAGCCAGTCTGGTACTCATTTTGTATACAGATCAGACCAGATCATTTTTAATGAGTGTCCTGGAATCTGTTCTGATCTGTTTGCTGGAATTAACAAAATAATGATACTCTCTCCTGCAGACATGGTATGGCAAAACAGGTGCCCATCCATACTAATAATAAATGAATCTCCCCTTTTGCATTCATTAAAAATAGGCAACAGAGTATGGCATATATAAATATTGATTGTGGAGAAGTGAAATTGTCAAAGTTTGGGTATATTTTACTTGGGAACAATTACCGTTGACACTATTCGCTATTTTAATCATTGAGCAGATGCTTTTCTCCAAAGCAACTTGATAGTGAATTCAGATAGGTAATTAAGGCATAGCTCATGGACACATTCAGATAGGCTACAGGAATTGGGGATCAAAGCTAGGCTAGGGGGTTGAACACCCTAGCCCCTGCCCCTCAATATTCGGGACTAAAAAAAATAATAAAAAAAAGCAATTAATGTGCTTTGGGTTTGTTTTCTTTGTTTTCTAAGCATGTATCCAAGTAGGAATCAACAATTCTAACTGGTTGTCAACAACAGCTAAATAGAAGGGGTTTGGATCATGTGTTGGATGTTCTAACTGCCCAGCATATCATATGAATTTCCAAGTTGTGAGCTATGGAAAGTACTGTCTAATAACAAGTTATCAACATGATGCACAGCATGTCTGAATGACATATCAAGTTAAGCAGTAGACCTGTACACGTCAAAAATGTTAATTAGAAGGATATTATAAACATTAAACCTATATATGAATAGGTCAAGTGCAAATCAAAATAGTACAAATCAAAGCAGGACCACTGTCCAAATTGCTTGCCAGGCCAAGGGGCTTGATCACAATTCAAAACCTTGACACTTCTGATTCATACGATTATCTAAGTGAGAGGTAAACACTTGTGACTTTGGAACAAATGGATAGGAAAATACCATCAAAGTCCGGGAATAACATTTGTAGTGATCGGTTTGTGTTGAACAAGACATTGGAAATCATCTCGTTGTTTGTGTGTGCATAATTCACCTTCAGCGATAGTTTCCTCGACGGTCACTTGATAGCGTCCAATGTTAAAGACACGTCCAATAAAGCTACCTCCACCACCGGAGCTGATGCCTCCTGCCAGGACTCCAGAACCAGGCCCAGAACTCACTAGTTCCCGACGCGAATCGAAGAATTTCTTCATGTTGTCCAACGTGTATTCAATACTCAGTTGATAAGTCCGAAAACAACGATAAATAGTTGATATGGCCGATTGTTTTCAAACACCGGTGACGTCAGCGGGGTGACTATGCTAATGCTTTAAATAATTGAATGAAGGCAGGTAGCTAGATTCCAGCTAAACGCTAGCTAACTGGACCTACGAATATCGAAAAACACTGGTTGGAGATGTTATCTAACTCATGATTAAATAGATAGCATTAGGGCAATTTAAGTAAAATACACATTTTCTACGAACAAGACAATATCCATGCGGAAGTGTCTGCACTACAGCGACGGGCGGACTAGCTAGCTAGCCAGTCTGAGGTAATACTGGTTTGCCTGTGGCTCGACTAGCTAGCTAACTACGATGACAGCTGTCACTCGATTCCCTCACAGCATTCCAGTTCTTAGATGATCCCTGCTGATTGATATACATATCCACCGTTTGGATCCGCATTGAATGCTACTTATTCCATCGTTTTTTTTTTAATTCATTAACGTAGCTAAATGAGGCCAATAGGCAAGCCCCGAAACGTCCTGCAATTGCAGTGCAGCAGTGTTGGTCAGCTCGTGATTGGACAGCTGCAGTGAAAGCACCGGATTCTGTAGAACCGGAGGAATGCTAGTTGTACCTGTTGTTCGCTCCCTGCTCCTTTCACCACAATTGATTGGTCAATGTATTTACGTCACACTTTCCATTTCTGATTCTGATTTATCTACCCATCTGAACATGCGATGAAGACAT
>OMKQ01055146.1:0-16016 GCA_900302335.1 Phycis phycis | reverse complement strand
CACACACACACATACACACACAGACACACACACACACACACACACGCACACACACACACACACACACACACACACACACACACACACACACACACACACACACACACACACACACACACACACACACACACACACACACACACACACACAGGCCTGCTCGTACACACACACCTTCCCTGTTAATGACTATATAATGTGGTCTATTTCTGGCTTTTGTCTCAGGCATAAATAGATTCACCTTTGACCCTGACACAGAGATAATCAAAGGAGCTATTCGAAATACACACACACACGCACACACACACACACACACTCACCAAAATACATCATCTCATGCTTTAGTTTAACATCTGAATTGTAAATGCTTTTAGAAGCAATTTTCTGGCAATGTCTGCATTTATTGGTGAATTTCAATACATTTCAATAAAGTGTTATCTTATCTCTCTTGTCTTATTGTCTTGGCATCAATAACTAGTAAAGTTTCATGTATTGTATGTCATGTTTTAAGGTGTTTTCACAATGTAAACTGTCAATTGGTCCAACAGTTGTAGATGACAATCAATAATTGGTTCTAGATGTGGGCTTGGAGACAGGTCAGTTCATCTATGAATCAATCTGTAAACCACAGTTACAGTCCATTTCATAACCAGTCAACCAATCAGATGATCCATAGTTGGTAAATGATTACTCGTTTTCAGCAGAAACAAATCAGTGAAGATCCTTGATCCAGTGGATTTCTGACTTGATTTCATTGCTCCTGCTTAAAAATTAAATAACATGATCAAATTATCATGAATGATCATGATCATGAATAAAATGATCAGGCTCACAAGGAGGGGAGTCTGGTGAGATCCCTAAATGATTATGAGTTTTCATACATGCATGCAGCAGAAGGTAAAGGAGATAACAAGAGGGAAATAGAGGGCAGATCAGATAGGCTACACCAGGTAGGGAAGCATATCAACAACATGACAGCGGTCAGCCATTACGTCAACAGAAGTCTCATTAGGGTTGACATGAGCTGCTTCAGCCTCGGGCACATGCTCACTGATGTTACCACAGGCACACGCACGTGGACAAATGCATGAATCCCAAAGGGAAGAACTATCCACATACCTTATTAAAGCAATGATCAGTGGATGGGATGTGGACATTTTGTTTTACCCAGACTGGTCATATAATGCAACATGTAATGTATATAATGCTCATATCAAATATTCATGTTGACATGTTAATCCCTAGTGTATCATCCCATCCTAACATATTAACTAAAGCCCTCATAATTTGACACGCAAGCATTTCTGTGAATTTGTTATTCATTATGGTGGTAGGTTCCATCTCTCCCAAAGTTCCCAATATGCATGCAAACAAAATCCATGTTCACTGAAGGTTAGGGGGCATTGGAGAGATGAAAGCGACATTTGAATTTCAGCATTACCTTAGTACCTTAGTACAATGTCATGTCATTCATCTTTTCAACAAAGTATTCAAAAAAGACAATGTTATGCAAGCTGTTATGTTATTGTGTTATTGAAGCAATTGGTTATTGCAATTGGGGCGGCAGTAGCTCAGTGGACAGAGCGGGTGGACAGAGCAGGTCGTCCACTAACCATAGGGTCGGCAGTTCGATCCCCTTGATCCTTGAACTGTCATCCTTGAAATGTCGAACCCCACAAATGTACTGATTGTAAGTCGCTTTGGACAAAAGTGTCTGCTAAATGCCCCTCTACCCTTTAATTGGTTGGACACAAGTACTGTGGACTTGGATTCAAAAAGAGCAAATAACAGCAGTTATTTGGTGTAAAATTGAATATGTTATTATTTTTATTTTGATATAATTATGACATGATAATTAGGTAATTAGGTTTTTCAGTTATATATATATATATATATAAATATAAACAATAATAATGAATATATAATTAACTATTTTAGTCAATCTACAATACACTACTATAACACTGAGGAGAGTTAGAAAGACATCAGTCAGCATGTGATTGATTATTGTACCTTGTACAATACCTTGTACAAATTATATATATATACAGTACGTAGAATATAGTATGTATATATATAGTATGTATATGTATAATGTCTATTTACATATATATAGTGTAAGTGATAAAGTGATCAGCATATGTTCCCTTGAATTTCACCAAGTATCCAACCTGTTTTGTTCCACAAAATATGCTTCTTTCCCTTTATGTGGTGTGTGTGTGTCAGTGCTGGAGTGCATGTGTGTGCGTGCATATGTGCGTGCATGCGGGTGTGTGTGTGACAAATCTCCATCTTGACTTAGTATTCAGACTCTGTCAGGCACGTGTAAAAGACTTCCTGCTACTAAAGCCACCAATACACTTCTCTATCTGTAACATGAACACAGTTCGCTGTTCTGTTATGAATATAATCACTCACTTTCACACACCCACTCAATAGCCTCAAACCTTTTGCATCCTTCCACTCACCATAACCAATAGCAGTCTGCATACAGTGATATATATGTATGTGAAACAAAAGCATGTGAAAACACAAACAACACAAATATACTCATCTACTCACACACATGCACACAATGCTGGTGCAGATTTATACAGATTTCACCATAAAAAAACACCCTTTCAGATGAAAGCACTGGGCTTTTTTCTCATCTCCTGCTGTGTATAAGTCCTTACCAGCATGCCTTGAACAGACAGACACACACACACACGCACGCACACACACACACACACACACACACACACACACACACACACACACACACACACACACACACAGTGTAGTTGATGAGTTGTGTGGCAGATATATGGGCTGGAATGTGGCCATAAAATATACTTTTGAATCACTCTGTGCTTTTCCCAAGAACGGAAACACTGAAACTACCTAAGTAATAGTGCAGGAAATGGAGAGAGCGAGGAACAAAGTGGGAAGGCAACAGAGGAGCATGTGGCAGAAGTAGCACCGGTTGTTTCAAGTCATCTGTGGTGCACCATGTGTAGGTCTTTTTTCTGTTTGTTTGAAATGGTATTGTTTATTAATAAATGACCGTATCACTCTATTTTTCCTACATGTTAAAATACATTAGCAACCTCCATTGATCCGCTCTGCTGGGCATTCTGAAGGCCTTCTCTCAGGACCCCGCAACAAATGGATTTAGAGTAAAAGCATTTTATCTTAACAATATCTTAATATCATCAATGGAACAGCAAAGCAGACTTCTTTCATTACTTGTTTTAACCTAACCACATAGTTTCAGCAAGTACTTTATTAACAGGAATGTATCAGATACTGTATACATAAAGTCATTCTGTGATTGCCTAGTTCTGGGAAAAAGTTTAATGAACCATTACCTAATTTTTTCTACTGATATACATTTGATTTATGTCATTATTTCATGTCTTTTTTTATTCTACTACTGTCCTGTACTTGCTACTGTGGCAACCACATTTCCCATCTGGGATCCATAACGAACAATCTTATCGTATGTTATCTTAGTACAGACCAGCAATCAATTAATGAAAACATTAAACATAACAATGGCATCTGCAATAGAAGGTAGTATCACATGTTAGCAGCAGCAAAGAGGTAAAACATGACTATGAGGAGGGATTGTGCTGTCACATGCTTTTGTAGATTCCATCATAGTATATACAGGGTGCAGATTTATCAAAAGGGATGGTAAAACCTTACCGCCTTGACTCTTAAGAAAAGCCTGACACCACGAGAATGTCAACGATCAACACCAATTTGCAGTTTTCAATATACAAAATAATCACGAAAGTGAATGAATTGCTATGCTATTGATCTGATATTGGTCAACCTGACCAAAGTTAAACTTGACTGATTGATATAAAGTATATATTTTTGTTATTTTTTATATATCTGAATTAGTACCATTAGATATGCTACATGTTACACATAGTTACACATGTTACACATAGAATTTAACTTACTTTAGACATTGCCCACCACAAATCCTGATTGAAGAGCTAGTTACTCAATTATCCCTCCTCATCATGGGCACCAATTTAACCCTTACCTTTAGCTTACCAACCCTTACCCAATTACCGTGTCTACAGAGAAATGATGAAAGGAAACCCCTTGTTTGTTACTCAATGCCCATATTTCAGTCATATTTGTTTTTGCTGCCGTTGAATACTCAAATCATAGGTCACATGATCACCTGCACATTCTCTATAGGTGCAAAATGAAATAATGGTGTTAATAGATTAACAGAATATAAATTAAAAGAATAAAAGCAATTGTGATAGACACCTTACATTTTGTACAATTCAAGAGACAATTTGTCAAACTCATAAACACATAAAACACCTGATTGAATCCTGTCACCAGGGGATATGGGCTTCTTCTAGTTAGGGAGAATAAATATGTAATGTTGTTTCCCACAATTTGGTTAACTTTAGCATTTGAACAACATTGGGAAGGACAGGAACAGCAAGTAGGCCAGGAGTGATTTACACCTCCCTGATGTAGTCGGGGTAGGGCTGACAATATTCGTGAGCATTGAATCTGAATGTTGTTTTGACATAATGGAGCCAAAACCATTTAAGATCAGATGCTGCATCCTCTCTGTTTATCAATGAGTGCTAATTGTTAAGGAATAGTTGTTGCGATTACATGAAGAAGCAGGGGATCATAACATAACATAAAAGAGTTGGCTGTGTTGTCATTGTGGGATTTATGGCTGCATTACTGGATACTTCGTAAGTCTGAAGTAATTTATGCTGTTTTTTAAAGAAATGCTAAAACTGTACATGATAATGCTTAAAAAGAGGTATGCTTTATCATGGCTAGCCCTGAATTTCATACCAGGACGAGGGGGTGGTGACTATATGAATCATGATGAAAGGTCTTACAAATCAAAAGTCTAACTGGACAGCACTGCAATGTGTGGAAACGTGGCATTTCACTTTCTCTTGATTCCTGTACATTTCAACTAATCATGTTGGTAGGGGGAGTGAATGAGTTGCACATAGAGAGGCCCCTCTGGAAACAAACTTGACCAGTGAATCAGTCACATAACAGGTATTCTGGGAACATGACATGGCTGATAATCCATTACCAGGAAGGAAAAACAGCCAACTCCATTTAAAAGATTAGATCATGATTTATACAGGGGCAAGTTTACAACTGACCTCCATTCAAAGCTTTGTTTTGAAAAAACAAATTTAGCAAAATATAGTTAAATACAACTTGAATTCTTGAAATAAACCTTGCTAAAATGACACTGTGTGTGTGCCTCATGTCGCCTTTGTCTTCGCCAAAGAGTTGCATTTGAACACACCGCGAAGACGGCAACCAACAGACAACCAGCACGTAAGTTCTGCACCTGCATGAGAGTCAATAACTAGCAAGTGGCGGTAGTCTGTATTTGTCCTTCAAAATGAGACGCTGGAAGATCTAGGATGATATATACAAACATGAAACAAAGCAGTTTCACACCATTCCACACCACTCTCACTCAGACAGTTTCATGATATAGGAAATGATTAATGATCAGATGAGATGAAATGGAAATATTTCCTTGTTTGTCTGTGCCCTCTTGATGAAGTCATTAGTTTTGCTGTTTTGCTCACTTCCGTTTCTCTTCTTGTGCACTGATTTGCTGAAGATGAACAATCTGAGTGGTTTCTCTCTCAGACGGCCTCCGTCTCCACTTCAATATGCAATATTCAATACTGCAGACAGAGGCCCATTAGTGCCAACCCAGCGCAGCGGCCGGGGTCACCTCCAGCCCAACGTTGTCCAGCAGCTCATTAGAAACCCCATACAACACCGTTGTCACATGCCACACCGTGCACATAGTCACCTACAGTAGGGTTATCATCCATGTGGACATTGTCCATGAAAACCCACATGGGTTTTAATATCTCTCTTTTCATCTTTTTTTTTATATATATATATATATTTTTTTTTATATATATTGTTTTTATCTCTGAAGTGATACTCAATGCTGCATCATATCTGATCATAGTTTTCACTTTTGCAAATGAAAACCTAAATGCAGTTCACAGAGAAGTCCAGAAACTATTATTATTATCTGATATACAGTATGGAGACTTTTCAAATCTTGGAAGCCACAAATGGAAAGGAATAAGATTTCCCTAATTTCTATTGCAGTTATTGTACTGCAGGGACTAACAATGAAAAGTTTAGTTAAGTGTAGTATGTATGTAATAACAAAATTGCACATATATTTTCAATAGCTGTGTGGTAGGATTAATTCAATTAAATGCTATACATTAATGCCTCTTAATAAATGTTTTGTCTTTTTCTACACATTAGCATCTTAACAAAGTGGATTGCTGGAACAGAAAAAGTGATGCTATACAACTGTAATTAAAATGACATCACAACTCCAAACACCACAGCCAGTGACTCAGGATGTGCTGCTTCCTAAAACATACAAAGTGATTGTTCTTACAGATAACAAGCTTATCGTTGACTAATATGATGTCACACTTAAAGAACAAGTCTATCCGCCCTATTGGCCAAACATTCAGCTGTCCAATGACATTTAGAGGAGGAACTGTGGATTACAAACTAGTTTTGTGCGTGTGCATGTGGGTAAGTTGCATGTGGGTAAGTTGCATGTTGCGTGTGTGTGTGTGTGTGTGTGTGTGTGTGTGTGTGAACAGCTTTTAGCCATTAGCAAGCTTTTCAAGATCTATTTTCACTCTCTGGGTGAGACCTTGACCCTGACTTGGAAGCGTAGACACACACCTCACAAAAAGAGGCGACGGACCTCCGTGAGAATGAAAACACCTTATCTGCCTCCATTCCTCTTTATGTCTGTGTTTTATGGTTTATTTATTCAATTTACTATGTATCCTACTTATTCTAGTTCTTTAACCAATAACTACAGATTCAAGGAGCGCAATCTAATTGCTGCTGTATTTATTCATGAATGTGTGAAATAATTACACTTTATTCATCAACAATACACCAACCAAGACATACTTCAAAATCAAAGTCAGGAAAGATTTGGAATAGAAATACAAAATGAGACAAGAGATCAACCATAGCATACAGTGAATAGTTTAGCAATTACAAAACATCTTTGTTGAACAATTCTTCATATCCAAGTTTCTAAAATAAACATTTAGTACTGGATAACTATAAGTTAAAATATCAGTAAGATATCAAATAAGAAGAACAAATGCATAGCTATAGCAGATAACTATAGATGGGATGGTTTCAGAGGAGATGGGTCTTCCAATGTCTTGCAGAGATACAGAGGGATTGTGCAGATCATAGGGAGCTACGTAGCATGTTTCACAATCCAGGTACCACACATGACAATCATTTGGATTGTGAATTAGTTCCATGCAGTGGAGACTATGCCGGATGCAGCTCATTAGTGCAGATCAGAGGATGGGTCAGGACGTAGGGACAGATAAGAAGTGTAATGTGGGTTGAGTCCTGTGAATGCTGACGTCAACAATTTTAACTTGATACTGGCAGCTACAGGGAGCCAGTGGAGTGAGATGTGCAAGCTTAGATTGCTTGAACACCAGAAGATAAGCTGATGTATGTTGAATCATGTGCAGAGATTTAGCTATGTACACTGGTAGCCGACTGAAGCAGTCAAGAGTCTGCAGTGCAGGACCCCTGACACATATTGATGCTCAATGTCATTAATAGTTGAGTCAGCCTGACATTAACTATTATTATTAGTGGTGTGAACGTCACTCCAGTGGCCACCTGAACCAACAGGTGGTTGACCAACATCAATGATAAATCTTTATGAGATATGCTAAACAAGGTATTCTGTACAAGATATTTTATACAAGGTAAGCTATACAAGGTATTCTATACAAGCTATTCCAATACAAGGTATGCTACACAAGGTATGCTAAAAGGATACCCAAATTGTGAACTGTCCTTACATAGAAACAGGCTGAGACTGTGAATTGTGCCTTTCATGTAAACAGTTATTCTGAATCAAGATACAATCTAGATTTTTTTAAAAGGTTGTTTAACCCATATATTTCCCTCAAAAACTGGAGCCAATGATATATCTCAGTGTGGATGTGTAATGGTAAAAAAAACTACAAAAAACTAAAGACTTCTATATAATGGACTTGGACACTTAGCTATGTAATGCTACTGACATGCAGCACAAAAGGCTTTAGTGTGTCTCCCATTTTGTGTGATGGTGGTAAGCGTCTCTTTAATGGCTAATGAGGGAAGCAACAACATGCCTTAGGGCTTTGCTGGAGACAGGACACACGCAGACACTTGTCTAAAGATAGTTGCTAATTGAGTTGTCAAACTGCAGTTGAGGGAGTAATAGGGTCAAATAGAGTTAACCTTGTGTTATATGCTAGTACATACATCTCTGCTTAGCAACAATATCTCTTTTGCAAAACGATCCCCCTCACACAACAGTTTTACAGGAGAACCTTGGTCTTATGCGTTCAATGTTCAATGTTTTTGAGCAATTGTCTTGCTGTTGAAATGCAATCACGCTATGCTTTGCAAAATCCCCCCAAAATCAAAATCCCATGACAGTGTGTGCAAAGACCATTACAAATTTTCTGTTGATGATGAAAAAATATTCCACAACACATTAGTATGGATGCAAAATAGTTTTGCAAGTTGGAGAAAATATGTAGATGCTGTATATCTTAAGGAGACTGTTTTGAGGTAGAATAATTTCTGCAGAGAAATTGTTGATCCAAAAACATTTGAAAAGATTGTGATTTCTTCTTATTAACAGGTTCAACATGTACAATGAACCTGTTCTTGTCAAGTATCTTTGGATCCACCATTGAGCAATTCAACATCTTACTCTCCTGTTCCACAAAGCCAGTGGCCAATGGTTTCAAATAACCTTTTAACCCAGACTCTGATCATTAGAATGATTGAGAGTATGGTAGCTTCAATGATGAAACTACACACACACACACACACACACACACACACACACACACAGAAAGAGAGAGAGAGGCCTATGGGGTCATTAGCAGTGCTGCCGCAATGATATGGCCCGAGGTCACATTAGTAATTAGATTGGCTTTACAAGGAGACTGCAGAACACACACATACACAGCACATGCTGTAGTTCTATACAGCAGGATACAATGCCTGTGTATGTCCAGTCATTAGCAAAATATGATTTTCATGATGACTGGGACATCAAACAGAAAAGATGACTCCATGGACCACCAACGGAGAGTGACAGAGATGGAAAAGAAAGAAAGAAAGAAAGAAACAAGAAAGAACAAAACAATGAAGTATTGAAAGAACCAACAAATTGATGAAAGAACAAATGTACAACATAATTACAATTTGTATTATGTTTTGGTGATGGGGAGAATAGATTAGAAGGAATGTTGCATTGACAAACAATACTTTATTTAAATAAAAGTAATGTTCTTTGGCAAAAAGTGTCATCCTTAAGATGTATAGATGATCATAAAGATTGTTGTAGGATATCACATGGTTTGGGGTAACACTTGAATGTGCATATAGGTGTAAAAAAAGATAGTAAGTTAAGTTGTGGGACAAAATCTGTAAGTGAGCCTCTCCTCTATGGTTTCAAAGAAATGCTCAGAAATGTTTTGAAATGTGTTTATGAACCCTACAAGCATCTCCCTAAAGACTCAGAAAGGGTAAGAGACAGAAAAGAGAGAAGATCAGTGAGAAGAACTTACTTGGGTGAACTGCGGTTGTAAATCACATCATGTCAGGTTGTTTATTGAAAAGACTGCTGCTGAAACCAGTATTATAAACAATGTCGGTGGCCACGCATGTGTGTTTAGGTGGACAAAGAAATCTTTCATCTCAGTATTAAATTGTTCTATATTCTTGCCGTTCACTGCTGTTCTAATTTGCCTGTTCTTTCTGCATTTTTATGATATATATAGAAATCACTATTACATTATTATTAACTATTGTTTCACCTAGAACTGTCCCATAACTATATAAAGGCTATCCTGTTGTATGTTTCTGAGGATTGGCTGCAATCAACTAACAAAGCTTTTCCTGTCTCAAACTCTCCCCTAAAGGCTCACCCTTGCCTAGCATTGTTTCAAACAACCCTTATGAAGGCATCCCAGAACGATACAAACTATGAACACTATCTATCTACTACTACATATCTACTATACGCATTCGCTGACAACTTACTTGTTTCTTGTTCTATCGAATCCAACTTTGTGAGAATCACAGATGAGCTTTCCAGTTTTTCTAACTCTGCTTATGGCGAACTAACCACTATACATGCTACATACATACATACATACATACATACATACATACATACATACATACATACATAAATACATACATACACATGCATGCACACTACATTTTTGTCTGTGGCACCGCTTTAAAAATTGCTTCCTGGGACTGGATGAGAATGTAAACAATGGGGAATGTGGTGGGGGTTGTTATCCAGCAAGAGAGTGAGGATGGGAAATATCTAGTATCTAGTTTTCTGCAGATCAACTTATCAACTTTCTCAGTTAAAGGAATAGATGTAGAAAACATTTCAGCCCAGTGAATTTCTTGATGAGCATTTGACCAAGTTGGCTGAAATCAAAGGAAGCAGATGCCACCAATTATCTCCAGTCAGTGAAGTGCGACTGAAGTGTGAAAAAAACTAAAAATAAAGCTGTTAAACAATCAAGATGTTTCAGTTTTGAGATTCACTTCATAAAGAGACGAGGGATATCACTAAAATATTTTCACTAGAATTGTGCAGTTCTAGCCTCAGTTCCCTGACAGTATCTAATCAATGTCATCTACTTTCATTGATGTTTTACATTTTTCTAGAGTTTTTAACCACACATTAAAGTATAATATGTTCCACTCTGCGTAATGGGCACAGAGCAGAACCATTATTCATTAACGTAAGAGAAAACTTAACAGGGTAGGTGTCCTAGTAAATCCATTTCTATTGTTTGTGTTTAAAAGGTGCAGGTGTGTCCCAACTGCTCAGATCCACTGGAGCCATCAGCATCGGATCTGATGAACATTCCATCTTTTATTTGTCTGGGAAACTACCATAGTGATCAATGGAAGGTGCTCCACAGACTCTGGGTGCACAGATGGCTTCGTCCAAACCAAAACATCCCAGAGCTTTAATTCTCAATGGAGAGAGCTAGTGTCAACTCATTACTTTCAGTCAAAAAGGACATCATTCTTTGTAAATGGATTGTTTTCAATGGTTTCGTGGCGCTCCCTGTGGACCACATAGAAATTATGAGTTGATTTGACTATGATGAGGACACACAACACAGTATTTTTGTGGCGCCCTTGGGTGGGGTAAGAGTAACCAAGAGTAATGGTAAGGCCCTTTTTGTCAGATTCTGGACAAGAAGAAAATAATTCCCTCAAAAGAGTATTCTTTTAAGTCAAGTTAAAGTTGTTGGCCATGGAATGGGTGGCCTACAGAGCACAATGAGTACAGTGTCAAGGCAGCGACTTTAACTGTGGAATGTTGAGAGTTGATACAAGTTTTCCACCACTGACAAAAACTCATTGTGTCATTTATTCTAAAATATCCTAACAAAGAGCAGTGACATCAATCTCTCATACAATTATAATTGCACTGAATCTGTTGTGTTGTCTGTAGTGTTTAAGGTTTGCAGGATGTTCAAATCCAATATAAACAAACAATGTAAACACTCTGCAACTATCTAAATGTTCATTACATCTCCCATCTAGATCTGTTGTGATTTTTACGTCATTCTATAGTTGAAACCCGTTTGAAATCGTTTCTATGTCTTTTCTGTGGTGTCTACATTTTCAAGGAGGACACTTGCTGTGGTTTATGTAATATACATATCTACCTCTTATCTTTTTTGCAACTTGTACACACTGCACTCTTAAATTTCTGCACTATTGTACAGCAATGTTCTCTCTATATTTACCTCTAGTCTGTCAGTCAGTCACTTCTCTTAGAGTCTGTCAGGAAATGCATATTTATGAAACAATTGCCAGACATTAATATTTTAGTCACTTTCATTATCACTTAGACTTGTCTCTCACATACACATGAGCTATCTGCACACAAACCAGCCTGTGGCTCCACATGGCTCAGAAGCACATGTAGATAGTTTTCCTCATACTTATGATTTTGTTTCATATCAAACAAATAAGGTTTGGCAAAATACATTATATTAGAAAACTATTATTAACTACTATTATAAAACTATTTGAAAAATATTTGAATCACAGTGAAGGTAACATCAAGTGGAGATGCCACCGGTTACGGCTTACATAGGTCATCGTGTTTTATGACTCCATGTTGAACACCTGAAGGCCTTGGCACAACACGGTACCCTGGCCAGACTCAAGTCTGTCAATTCAGGTATATCTTGAATGATATGAGATAACTGAGAAAGCACCACATTTTCAGCAAAAGGCTGAAAAACCATGAAATCTGGGCTGTTATCACGGGACACCATTGGGTGCCTCTTTGTCTTCTAGCCCATGCTTGCTGTGGTTGAACCACTCTTCTAAGTGCAGTGTACACCATACACTTACAGTCACAGTCTGACAGACAGACAGACAGACAGACAGAAGTACTTTAATAATCCCGAGGGAAATTGCCTTTGTTACAATACTCCAAGAGAAAGAGAAAAGGTAGTGCAAAATACAATATAAATATCTACTAAAATAAAATATAATCTTGTGAAAATAATATACATAGGGATGATTGTGATATACATTATATACACAAATATACATACATCTAGTCATACACTATTTGTAATAGCATACACCAAGATGTAGCATGTACGGTAGTGGAGTCTGATGATAGTATCTGAGTTACCTGAGTTTACAACCCTACTTGGCAGTGTTAGAAGCATGATTTACCAGCTGGAAGTACAGAGGAAATGGAATATATTACTTAGGGATTAAAGAGGGACATCATTAATATAGAGTTCTTCATGTACATGTAACAAAAACAACAGTGTTAATACCATTGCTTCTTTTCCAGGTGGAATCTATGTAACACATTGCTGTCAGGACAGATAATCACAGAGGATGTTTGGAACTCCCTGTCGAACACTGTGTGTGTGTTTTCCTGTGTGACTGCCAAATACCCACTAAGTCTAGCTATCCATTATTCTGAGTATGTTCTGAGAACACAATGATAGAAGGTTGTGGGTTAGACAGTAACTAAGGGAAGATTAGGGGGTTATGTTAGTTTAGAATTATTTATACTTATTCAGGGTAAACAAAACTGATTGAAGATGTTTAGATTTAACTTTTTTGTTAACTTTATAAGTTTAAGTGAGGTTGAACAACAAAACAAATCTCTGAAATAGAACTTGGAGGAGGGAGGGGGTGTGTCCAGGTGTGTATGTCTAGGGTTGCTTTCAAATGAGTTCATAGGTCAGTTATGGAAATATCATAGATTTGACTACTTCTTAATGAGTACTTCATAATACAAAGAGAAACACAACTCACCTACACACACACCAACCTACACAGGCATGATTGATGGCTTCCTTTAATTATGGTGTAAAAGCTGTGTGGCCGTCAAGTTTTCCTTAATTACAAGTGGGCTAATGGAACTGTCAACATATGGAGAAAGTTTTCATACAGCAGGTTACTTCAGTGTGTTCATTTGACAATGTTGTTTTTAGGGTAAAGCTTCACTTGTAATATTCTTAATTTATGTCCATAAGCTCAAATGTATGTTTCGGTTTATGATAAATAGGATGTCATAAGAAATGTACAACCTACCCGAAACTTCCAATAACATTGTGATCCACATATGTCCTATATTTTATGGTTTATAAGGCCTATGGTCTCTAGTTAACTCCATGTTCCATATTCAACTCCTGTTCTTGTCTTATCTGTTTCATCTGCCTCACTGTGTACAGCGACCTTGGGTTTCTTGAAAGGCGCTATATAAATTAAAGTTCTTATTATTATTATTATTATTTTTATTATTATTATTATTATAACTTGCTGCATTCATTAACCATAAGTGTAACTTTTTTGTGATTTGGTGATAACAAAATCCCAACTATGGACTTAGGGCTGGGTCTAGCCACGAGCAGACACTTCAGACCTGAGTTGTTACAGTACAAACAAAACCAGAATGTCCCCCAAGCACTCGAAACACTGCCAGGGGATCGTGATCAGGTGATACAAAAAGGACCTCTACAACGTCACAAGGGACTCCTCAAGTTGACGGAACATCATTGCTGCTCTCCCCACCAAATATCTACCCCTGTCTCAGGAACCCCCGGTCAGCACATGCATCAGCAAAGCAATGTTTTGGTGATCCGGGTCCATGCAGCTCCTTGCCCTCCCAGTGTCCATTAGTGTACAACCTTGTCTTCCCCATAGCCACCTAGTTGGCTCCATGCTGGATCAAGCTTGGACATTGACTACGGCATTGGAACAGAGACAGAGACAAAGAGAGGGAGAGAGCAGAAAGACGATCATCCTCCATCTGAAGCCAGTCTGAAGTTGTTATTTAAGTACATCATGGTGGAAAACCCAGACATGCACTGGTAAGTAATGTGAATGGCAGGAGCTTGCTCAATTACCTCTCTTGGAATTCCACAAGAAGCCAAAAGTGACCAATAGAAGATTGCATATTCCTCTGCTGTAGCTCCTGGTCACTGCTCAGGTCCACCAGGTCCACCTCCTCCTCTGAACTGAGGCCGGATTAGGTACAGATTATGAATCCTCTCGTCTTGGATAACTTCCTCAGCAAAATAATGTGCAAACTGTCTAAACAACCCCCTTAGATACTCAGTCACCACAGGTTGTATGGTGACGACTGACAGTTCTGCCTGAGGCATGTATACGCTAGAGTGAGAAACATCTCCACGCTCCCCTGATCATCACGGGTGCCTCACAGCTCCAGCTTCCTCCTCAATGCAGACACACTTTCATTTGTCACAAACACAGTGTACTCCTTCCCCTGCAAAGATTTATTCAGCATGTTCATGTACTCAAATATGTCCGCAGTCACTGCACAATTCCCACATGCTGGACCAAAGCGAAAGCCATGACTGTCTGTTTGTAAGGCTATGCATGTAGTTACGCTAACCTTTAGGTAGCTGCAGAAAGGTCAATCATCATTGTAAGGTAACAGGAAGAAACATGATTTCATTCTTGTAATTCAAATGACTAATAATGAAAATTTACAGTTAGGCAAAAGTACAGGCAACAGTATGGCAAGAGCTGCAAACAGCTATGGAAACTTGAAAACACCAGGAGATGAGGGAATTGAAAACACCTGGGGAAAACTAATTAGACTTAATCCAAGGGGTGGAGACATCACCAAGCAGGTGGAGCCCTCCCTAGTGCCCCCTGGTGGGGGCACTTCAATCCAATCCAATCCAATCCAATCAATGCTGGACCGCCATCGGCTTGATGCCCACATTGTTGGCGTCTCCTCGAGGCTCTCTGGTAGAACCAAAGTGTCACCAGAGAGACTGAACATCCAGGCGAGGCCAGCAATGACAATATCACTTTGTTTGCTGGGTAAAATATGATAATAGGAAAGTAAATTTTAAGAATTGTTGCAAATGTCAATTCAAAATTCAATGTTCAGAATATATTTATCTACACATGAATTGGTATGGAAATCTGTGTCATCCAAAATCCAGCTGTTATTATGTAGATCTGACTAAGAGGCATGCTTGTTTTTGTCTTTAGCTGATCTTATTTGATTCTGTCCGGTAAAACAGAATTCGACTGCCATAACAAATACAGTCGAAGGTGAAACATATATTTATTTATTCATTCATACTGCCTGCCAAACTGTGACTTTTTATATATTTTCTTATATTATACC
Organism: Phycis phycis; assembly: GCA_900302335.1. Classification (NCBI taxonomy): domain Eukaryota; kingdom Metazoa; phylum Chordata; class Actinopteri; order Gadiformes; family Phycidae; genus Phycis; species Phycis phycis. The sequence goes on along the minus strand of OMKQ01055146.1, from coordinate 217 downwards.
CAATATATTTACATGATTCCATCATACACAAATGTAATTATGATGCAGCATGTTCTGATATCTTCCCATACATTATGTAATCATGCAGTAACGCTCTGAAAGCTGAAAGTTTAATGGTCTGCTTCCAATACTTCTGCTTGCAAAGAAAAAACTTTTGCCATTGTGGAATGTACCTGCATGTCATCACAAAATTGGACAAACACCCAATACAGATACA
>OMKQ01055145.1:6483-20270 GCA_900302335.1 Phycis phycis | reverse complement strand
TCTGTTCAGCTGCGGCTGTCGTCAATCTTAAATTTATGTATTGATCACTCCGATGTAATGGAAGTTCTTGAATGTGTTTTAGTACAAAGTGTGGATCTGTTGTTACACCACTGGGGGTAATTCCTTGAATCTCACAGCGTAGTGATGGGTTTGTGTGTTTTAAAAGTGGTACTTTTGAAACCAGTTCTCTCTTACGGCTGCCGTGACAATTTGACAAATAAAACAATAAACCGTAGTTTGTAGCAGCCAGTTCAAACAGTTAAGACAACAGAAACTCTACAGAAATACTACTGACTACGTACCTCCCCTAAACCCCCATTTACTTTGTTAAAGTTTGGCTTTTTGAAATATTGTCAGAAATGTAATTGAATAACATTTAGTCTTTCAAGTGCTGAGATTTTTAATATTCTTTGTGTAGTGCCCATTTGGTGCTTCATGAGTCAGATTCCTTGTGTAGCAAATCAAGCCTTAACATAAAAAAATATTTGCTGGATGAAAAAAGTTTTGTTTCTGAGTCCATTTCATCACCACCTTAAAATTGTTAAAAAGCAACATTAGATATTTCCAATTTGACTACAGCTACTAATGTCAACTAGTTGATTTTCTAGTTTCGTGTGTGGAGGATACGGCTTAAATGTAAGTATTTAACAACAGTCTGTAGCATATCCTTTATAACTTAACATTTGAATTCACCAAATTTTCGTTGCCTCAAAATCCAGTACAGGATGATAGGAAATACACAAAATAAAACACTATTTCAAATGTTTACATCTTAAATGGCCTTTGGAATAGCAGCAAGCTATGGTGTTCTGGGCAGTTGCTGGGGTGTTGTAGGCTGTTGTCATCCGTACCGTGGACATTGTGTAGGTTCTGTCTAAAACAAACGTATTGTTGGAGCTATTTATCTATTGAATGTTGGTATTTAGTTTATCAATAATGTTTGATTAGTATAGGTGTTTTATTTAGATACAATTTTTGCTACTATTCTTTTGCTAGTAATTTAAGTTAAATATTACTTTCTTTAATTCCTTTCCTTTAGCATAGCTTTTTAGTTTTTGTTTTCCTGGTAAATTGGGTAGCACTGAGCACCGGAGATTATAGAGGTAAGACCACAGGTAGAAGACCAGAACGCACCTGGGTTGGTACTTGGTTTTTTACCAGCGCAAAAGGCAGAAGGAACCATGATTTGTTTGTTTGCTTGCTTGTTTTGGAGAAATAAATGATAAAAGAAACGAAGAACTTGGAATGGACATTGGACTTCTTGCCTGCGCACGATTCACCCCATGGTGCGGCAGTGGCCCTCTGATTTTGATATTTAAGTGATTTGATTGACAAATGGCCACTACACAGATATTTTGGTGACAGTTGCGGAGGGAGGGGCTCAGTCTAAGGTCATTGAGCTTGATGATGAGCTATGACGAACAATACTGAGATACTCTGAATACCCAATAATAATACCTAAACCCTAAATGGTACAGGAAGAAGTGACATACGCTGGACGGTACGTATCTAGCGCCCTCTTGTGGCCTGTGCAAGTACCGATTCAGGTGACTATTGACTGGGCGGAGGAATATATTCTGATACCAGTTTCTGCACAAGAAAATTTAATAAAGAAGCCAAGTTTATCACGATTCTAACCCCCCAAACGCTTCCACCCTTGCATCCAGGATGGATGGTCAAACCATACACCCTAGCCCGTCCACGATGCTCTACTTCTACTACCTCACTGCCAGCTGCACTCAACAACATTGCAATGATTTGCAATACGTCTACTGGTTCTGATCAAGCAGTGTCACAGCTGGCTACCCATTCTCTCATCCCAATGCCTCTCACTCCCCATCGAAACAGAACGCCTGCCCAGCGGTAGCCATGACAACAGAGGAGTCGCCCGTGCTCGCCCCGGTCGCGCGTCGAGCTCCTAGGTAACCGTGGAACAACACGCGAGAATATTCTTCTTTGTTCGCAGTTCGAGAATTGTTGGCATCCGGAAGCTTAAATAGGACGACTACAAATAAGTTGGGAACGTGCACATAGAGTATTTACTTTGTGTGTTTTTGGCCTATTTGGAAAATAACAGTTAAAAAACATGGCAAATGCGTCCCTTACTTTCTTTGATGAAGGCGATCCTCGACTAAAATTTACATTGGAAAAAAGAATCCAAAATATTTTTGTAACGCAGTTGGAAGACACCAGGTAGGCATATCTAATATTTCCTAGTCAAACAAATGTAGTATATATATTTATTTATTTTTTTATTTTTTTATTTATGTATTTATGTATTTATTTATTTATTGGTATCGTCCGTCGACAAGTTCAATGTTTTGTTATTTGGCTAACTTACATGACCTTACAATGTCTTCTTTTTCAAAGTAGACATTCAGAAAATGTCAACCACATACCTATCGTCAGAGAGGTAGGACACAATTCACGTATATTCATGGGAAGCCTTAATTTTATCACAATCAATAATAGTATTGCTGGTGGTGAAACGTTTATATAAAACGTTTTTTTTTTTCCTGCAGGCCCCCAGCACAATCTTAGAGACAGGGGTGAACACCTTGCAAAAGACCCTGGTTCTGAAAAAGCAGGTTGAATTGGACCAAGTGGACCAGCAACTAGCGTTGAAACGCCAAGAGTTTAAAATCCACATCCAGAATCTGACTCAGCGAAGCGCTGAACTCGTCCTGGAGCACCAGGAGGTGGGCTGTACAATATTCTCTAACCCGAACAAGATATTCAGAAACATTAGGGTGATTTGATTTTAGACCGAAAACCAAATTACTCTGCAACATTAAAGGAACACACACACACACACATACAAAATGTTATTGTTTATTTGCCAAGTTTGCACATAGAAGGAATTTCAGTTGGTGGTTGGTGCATGACAATAACCAAAATTGAACATTAAAAAGACCATAAAGGGCTTACGTTTTTTTTTTTTTTTATGTGTGTATCCAGATTAAAGATAAAGCAAAGAAGTTTGAAAAGTTTGTGGAGAACAATGAAGTGAAACGGCACCAGGCTATGAAGAAATACCAAAGTGCAAGAGAACAAAATATCCTGAAGAAGAAAGAGACTGAAGACACCGTCCGGCAGCTGACACAACTTAAAGTCAGGTGAGACCTCGAAAACCAACCCCGACGTAATAATAAGCTATCACGCCCGTTGGATAATGCTTTCTATTTACCATACCTCACCCCATAAAGGCAGCAAGAATTAAAAGACAGGGTGGCAAAATACAAGATCTACAAGGACTACTTGATGAAATTGCTTGACTATCTCCCTGAAAGTAAGTTCATCGAGCGGAGATCAGGGACCACCCGTTGACATCATCGACAGACCTTCGGGTGATCGGTGAAAGGTGATGAATCGCTTCGTCCTGTAACCACAGGCTACCTCGACTATGGGAGTGACTCTGTGATAATGCCGCTCATTCGCCGACACGAGACGCTGTCCGTCACCAGCCAGGCCCTGAAGCAGGGCGGGGCGCAGCTGGTCCAGGAGCTGGAGCAGGGCCAAAGAGACCTGGACCTCCACACGCAGCAGCACAACACGGACATGCTGGTGAGGACGACTTTAAGTGAGGAGATGATTTTAGGAAAGTTATTGATCCATGGGTAAATTCTTGCTACTCACTACTAAAACTACATCTCTATGTGGTGTGTGTGTGTGTGTGTGTGCGTGCGTGCGTGCGTGTGTGTGTGTGCATGTGCGTGCGTGGCAGATGGCCAATAAGAAGCTGTCTGAACTCCAGAGTCAGCTGGACATACTGAGTGAACAGAACAATCAGATGGAAATGAAGCTGCTCATGGACCAAGGCCCCCAGAGAGACCAGGAAGGGTTTCATTTTGTTGTACTCTCCATGATGCTATTTTCTTCAAGAAGTACTGATTGACACCAGAGTCTCTCTCCCTCTCCTTCTCTCTATTAACAGGCTGAAGAAGTGGCAAGCCTGCACATTGCTATCGAGAACCTTGGGGAGCAGTGTTATTTAAATACGTATGGACCTCTGGAGGACATGAACTTGCTAAAAATGATGGACATGGTCAAGGTAAGGGGCCATGAGTTACAGTTTATCCATTTTGTCTTAATAACTGCTTATTTTTTTGTCATTATCCATTTATTTTTCTTGATTCAATTTTTTTTTTTACATTTTTTGCATTTTCATTTCAGGAATACATACTAGATAAGAAAGACACAGAGAGGAAAGCAACAAGACTAATGGAGTATGGCACTGGAATGACAAGCCTGAAGCAAAGGAGTAGCACACTCCTTTCAAGTCAAAAACAGCAACTGTAAAAACATCCATCACCGTCTTCAGTTAAAAGTCCAAGCAATGTGTGGTAAATAAATGTGCAAACTAAAATGTACATATAAAATAAACTCTCATAGTTATACGTATCATTATTTTTATTAGAATCTTTATATTACTTACATTTTGCTACTCCTCAAATATACGAGATACTTAAAACTAGCTAGCTGTACACTACAATTTCTTGTTATAGCTATGATACATATTATATTATCTGTAGGCATACATTTTTGTAGAATATAAATTAATGTAAGCCTACGTGTGTACATTGATCCACAAATCTTCAGTAACAATGTAAAAAATATCACTGTTTAGTATTGTCCATTTTTACTATCTGTATATTACTTCAGTTGAGGCATGACATAGTCAAGCAAATGTGTGGGTTCTGTGCATTATGAGGATTAATATAAATAGATTCAACGACTGTCCTGCCTCGGACAATGAACGTGTACTGTACCTTTAACACAACACGTGGTAGTTCTAAATATCCGGTTTGTGGTGGAAACGGTCGTTTCAAAACATTCGGAATGTCTCGGCTGTCTACACAGAGCTCTACGAAGCAAGATTTTATCTGACATTTTTTGTATATTATTCACATGTCGCTAACTTGTTGTACTAGAGTAGCAATTCACAAGTAAAGAATTAGTTGACCGCGGTAACGACAACATTCCGAGTATGATGTGTAGCTGTGGTTGTTACGCCAGTTGATTGTTGTTCTGCGAGGCTTGTTGTTTCCTACGTGCGGATGATGGATCCCCCGAGCTTCGTGTCAAGCCGAGAGGACATTTCCTCGGTGTTCCTTGAGCAGACGCCAGATGACAAACATAACGTATGCTATATCTGCGGCGGGGTTGCGGTACGGAAGGACGGGGGGACGTCGTTAAAGCAATCTCACCTGTTCATTCTTTTCAGGATTTAAGCAACCAGTATTCTTACATAAGAAAAATTCGTGGGGATGGAAATTGCTTCTACCGTGCCTTCTGTTTTGCGTACCTGGAGTCAATTCACAAAAACGACAGGATTTTGCAGAGGTCAGCCCTAAACATTATAATTAGCACCACGTCAAATGGCTATGTTGGCGATATTGTCAAATAGGTTGACTCATCTTTCTTTGGCTTCCATTGCAGATTCAAGGATAGACTAATGAAGAGCAGAGGAGAGCTGTCCTCTGCAGGATTTGAAGAGGATTCCTTCAGTCGTCACTTCAATAAAGTGAATCAACAGTGCATTACATTGATTTCGTTTCAAATTTGATTAAGCCTATATTTCTGTTCTCACTTCCAAGTGAGTTTTTAGATATAAATAATACTAGCGTGACAAACCGATACTTTTCTCATTAGGTCATAGCCGTTGTGGAGCAATGCCAAGCAGACGAGAAGGAAGAGACTTTGCTCACGCTGTTCAATGAGCAGTCTACTTCTGACAGCGTCGTGCAGTACCTGAGACTTCTCACGTCCACCTACCTGCAAAACCATGCAGACTTCTTCTGTAACTTTGTTGAAGCACCTTGTCTGAAAACCTACTGCAAACAAGTTAGTAACAGTGTTGCTGCCCTCTTGTGACCGAGGAGTGCATATCATTTAGGATGTAATAATTATATATACATCACATTGCTTGGTAAACGTTGTTATGCTGCTAACCGGGCCATGAAATCCAAAATGTCTTTCTTTTAGGAAGTAGAGACGATGGCAATGGAATGCGATCACGTAGACATATTGGCTTTATTGAAGGCGCTGGATGTTGGCGTCCATGTAGTTTCCATGGAGGGCCATGACCATCGGCTGGTTCACCACATCATTCCGGAGGGCGCCGAGCCCTCGCTGCATCTCCTCTACCACACCTCCCACTATGACATACTATACCTGCGTTCCAAGCTCTGACCACTGCCACCCACTAAAGACTCCACCCACCACGGGGCTGGTGTTCGTTGGTTGAACAAACCTCAAAGGGTTTAAGAAAAAGTCAATTGCCTTTCATACCATCATGTAATTGTACAGCAATTGTAAAACAGATATAATTTTGCACAATGTAGTTTAAAAAAAAGGTCATTTCAAATATGCATGGACATACAGCTCAGTTCTCATGTGAAAATGTCAGCAATAAAAACTTTTTCCATCAATGCTCAATGCTTCTGTTGAGTCTTCTTTTTCTGTCTTTGTTTCTTGGGCTGTTTTGAGATACTTGTGATGGCGCTTTCCACGCCTGCGCGAGGCATTATGGGCAGGGAGAGCTTGCCCATTTGGGTGGGGTATTTGGTCTTGATGTCGTGCTTGAACACGGGCTGGGAGAGCAAATACTTCAAATGCCTCTTCATCCCCTTCACCATCTTCTGCTGCTGCCGGTCATCGTCTTCGTCTCGTCCTCTGCCTGAAAAAAAACAAAAAAGGGATGGTAAGTCCGATTCAAAACACATTCAAAAACGAGGCTTGCATGAGAAATGCATCGCAAACACGTGTCGTGTTATCTCACCCATCAAAACGTCATCATCCAAGTCCACTTCCAGGGCCTCCGCAGCTTGTTTGAACCAGGAGTTGTGGCTCTTCACTTTGCTGTTATGGAACTCGACCTTCTCTATTTGTCTGGCCAAATTCACCCTCTCCTGTGCACGAAAACCAGTATTATACTAAATGAACACAACATCTCACAGGAGGGAAAACAAACAACAACCGACGTGAAGCAAAGTCACCTTGATGGCATCCATGCATTTGGTCTGTACTGGGAACATGGAGACCTCTTCCTCATCCTTGCCAAGAGACCTGTAGATCCTCTTGAAGTTGAGCATATCGTCTGGACTTATCAGGAGCAAGCTCAGACCTTCTTTGGTGGCTCTTGCTGTTCGGCCACTCCGGTGAACATAAGTCTCAGATGTCCTTGGAACCTGGCATGTGCAGGACATTTTCATTTTAATTTACTGCTAATCGGACATCTGAAGGTCCTCTTGAGTTTAGTACCTTATTGATACCCAACAAAGCAACAAAGACTAAATCTATACACTTGTATATACGTCTATATAAATTTGATTGTCACAAAACCAGTACCTGGTAGTGAATAACATGCTGAACATTGGGAATATCCAGTCCTCTCGCTGCCACATCAGTCGTCAAAAGAACACAACTGGAAATGCAATGATACAAAAAAAACATTCAATTATTACACATATCATTAATATTATGGACGTTATTTCTGAGAAGTCAGGCAAAAACAATACAAAATAATGCTGAAAAACCATTAGAATACTTGCTCTGAGCCGCAACCTCAAGTATAATATATAGTAATAACCACATTGTTGTAAGAAATAAGAAGTCAACAACTCACCTTTCCCTCTCAGCGAATCTCTCCAGGTTTTTGAGGCGCTGTTTCTGGTGCATGTTGGCGTGCAGGGGCAGCGGAGTACAGTCCAAAATGACCAGTAAACAGTTGAGCCTCTTGATGCAGTCAATGCTGTTGGCGAACACCATGGTGCGTCCGGGATACTGCAGCAGGAAGTAGTAGAGGAAGAAATCCTTGTCGTCCTTGACACAGTGGATCTGAGTCTCCGTCAGTGTCTCCACGGTCGCCTCCTTCCTGGTCAGGTCGATGACCTTCGGCTTGGCCTTGATCCCGACTTTCTGCATGAGGATCTCCAGCTTGCTCCTCTGGTCCAGCCTCTTCTTTTTCTGCAGGAGCCGTGTGGGCACGCTCGAGGCCATGGTCAGGGTGGCGGAAAACACAAACATCTGCCGCTTGGGGTTGAAGTACGTTGTGCTCAGCATCTCCAGCATGTTCTCCAGTTCGGCAAAGTGGCCGCGCTCTATCATGCGGTCGGCTTCGTCGATCACAAGGCACCTGCCGAACGATCAGGTCAAGACAATAGTAATCAGTACCTCATCGGTGGTGGAGATGAGAAGTGGGAGGAGTGTCATTTTTTTTAAATTGGGACTTACTTCAGGTGTCTTAGGCTGAGCAGATGTGGGTGTCCTTCCCTTATCAACTCCCACAAACGTCCTGGAGTCGCAATGACAATCTCTGGCTTGCGCTTCAGCATTCGGGCCTGTTTCTGTTGTGACATCCCGCCAACGATTATAGCTGTCTTTATGTCTGCAAAACGAGCAAACATAGCATTCAACACAATCTGTGGTGAAACGCTTCAAACTCTTACACAAGAGAAAAGAGAAGATTTGTATTCTTACCAGTGAATTGTGCAACTGCGTCAATATGATGTTTGACCTGGACTGCCAGCTCTCTTGTAGGGGTGAGAACCAATCCAAGCAGAGGCTGATGCCTTCCGGATGCGTTTGCTTCTTTGGCAGTAGTCTCAAAGTCAAAGTCAACATCGTCGATTACCTTAACACATCCCATCTTTTCATCATCACTCTCCACCTCCATTACATTCTCATCATCGGTGAGATCACCTTCGGTGTCATCCTCATCTTGTCCCGCAAGGTCTTCATTGTCATCCTCATCTTGTCCTGCAAGCTCTTCGTTGTCATCCTCATCTTGTCCTGCAAGGTCTTCGTTGTCATCCTCCTCTGTAACCTCAGCCTCAGTCACAGAGGATGCATCATCCCCCATCTTGGCATCAGGTATGACTGGACTTTCTGTCTGCAACTCAGATGTTGGCGCATTGGCATCATCTTGCTCTGGAGCACCCTTCCTCCACTCCAGGATGGTGTGGATCATAGGGATGGCAAAAGAAAGCGTTTTACCGCTTCCTGCAATTTGAGAACCCGGTGCGTAAAGTGTTTAGTGGGTATTCACAAGCCAAATACATATACATGATTATATTAGCTTTGGGTGCACTTTTTAAAGATGGAACTCACCTGTCTCGGCTGCCCCCACTATATCCATGTGGTCTCTAATAGCGGAGGGCAGTGCCAGGGCTTGAATAGGTGTGGGTGAAGAAAACCCAAGGTAGCAAAGCGCCTTTAACACAGGTGCTGGAACAAACAAGTCCTTCCAAGCGCTCACATCAACGCATTGGTTGCCGGAGCCAGACAGGGCAGCATTGGTCCAATTTTTTGCCTTGTTTTTAGGGAGCTTTTTCGGTTGGTCCTTAGGTGGTTGCTCTTTTGCGAGAACATCAACTTCAACCTCTACTCTAGACTCTGGCACCGTTTCAGGTTTTGTTTCTGTTGCCGTTTGCGTAATTTTCTTCTTTTTCTTCTTTTTCTTGTCAATCTTTGTATCCACTTCTGACTGTGCATCAATTTTGGAATCTGCACCTCCATAGCTCTCGTCATGAGAAGCTCCATCCTCTGCCTTATCCTTACTGAGAAGTACCTGCTCGTCTCCATCGGCACCAGCATCAACAGAAATATTCTCAGGTTTGGCATCTTTAGAAACATTACACTTTTTGTTTTTCTTTTTCTTTTTGGCTGGTTTATCTGATGCATGTGTTGTCTCTTGGTCTCCATCACCCTCTATGACAAGTTTCCCGTCATTCTTACTTTGAAGTACCTGCTCATCTCCATCCGCATCAACAGAAATATTCTCAGGTTTGGCATCTTTAGAAACCTTACCCTTTTTGTTTTTCTTTTTGGCTAGTTTATCTGATGCATGTGTTGTCTCTTGGTCTCCGTCACCCTCTATGACAAGTTTCCCGTCATTCTCCTCCGTCTCACTAGATTTTCTTTTCCGAGCTTTCTTTTCTTTTTTCACGACGTTTGCGGCAAGATTCTGTGAATCTACCAAACTGTAATCCGTCAGCTCCTCAAAACACACCAGGCCGTCCATCCCCTCATCGGAAAATAGACGGGGGTCGAGATCAACTGCTTTCCATTTACCCTTTATATGAATTCCCCTCTTGTCCGACCTTTTCTTCGCGAAGAATTTACGTTTGTTATTCATCGGAGTCCCCCTTTTGGTCTTCATTTTCCTATAAAAGAATTAAACATTAGAATGACAGGAGAATGAGAAACATAGTGACGTTATGGTGAAATAACATGTAACGACTACCACATGCTTGCTAGTTCGCTAATATTAGCAAGTTCGTTGCATGCCCTACAAATGTTGATTAAATTCTACTGATCCGGTAAATTCTAGATAATTACAAGTATAATACGTTACAATTATTTAAAATGAATGTAATGTAACTTACGTTTAATGTTGAATCTTGTTATCTTGTTATGAGGGCTGCTAAAGTTGACGACTCACATGTCATCAGAGCGCAGCCATTACAATGGTGGTCACGTGTCATACAAAACTTTATTAGGCTACACAGCACAGCACAGCACAGAGGGAGTCGCAGGCACAGAGCATTTTGCGTTTCATTCTTGAAATATCTTTAATATTCCCCCCATCCCCACAAATTATTTATTTATTTATATTCGGGCAACTCATCTAAGCTTCTATTTTTAAAAGCAAAATACTTTTACTGCTTTGTGGGGTCTATGACCCTTCCCATGAAAATTAAACAGTTTGTATCCTCATGGTAAATGAAAAAGAAGAAGGGTCTGTTGATGGTGAAGGTCATTGGCAAAGCGTATGCTGTAATGCCAATTGTTGCTGCGGCTGCTGCAGTGGTTCCCACCTCGTCCACCTCTATCATGGCCTTGTGCAGCACCTGCATCACGTAATGCTAATCAATATTACCACTTCATATTTAGAATGACACGTGATAATGGCAACCAACTTACCGTTGACACTTTGATGCCTTTGTCTTTGGACAACCTTGTGAGATTTGCTGCCGTGTCAAAGATCGTAGAAACACCCATTTCTGGAAGAAGGTCGTGCAGGGAATATGATCGCTCCATTTTGAATTTGGGCATGTGGACCTCCAGTTTGCTGTTACAAATGAGACAAACATATAGATGATATAGAATACTGGCAAGTTCTACATAATGTGTTCCTGTCGTTAAATTGTTTACACATTTTTTTTACGTTCTCTTGAGGTTTCTGATCCACAACTGGAATCTCTCGGCGGTGATCTCCTCGTCAATCAAGGTGTAATCAATGTCTTTGTTGGGCAGGAGGATCAACATGGCAACACCATGTTTATATGGAAGCTTCATCACTTTGGCACCAAGGGGTATGTCTTCAGTTGTGTAAAACTTATCTTCTAAAAACATCATAGGGACCTGCACGACGTTATAGTTATCAATATAAAATGGGCCATTTCTTGTGTTGACGGGATTAAAAGGCACATTCCATTCCCCTGTTTGGAACGGAAATCACAGTGTTCAGTATAGGGGCAAAGAAAATACATATATTTATACATATTTTTTTCTAGACTGCAGAAGAGGCGCATTTACCTTGGAAGAAAATTGTGTTGATCAACATGAGCTGGGTGAATGCATCCAAGGTGGTGAGAAATTCAGTCACTTTGTTTCTGGTCTTTTCGCTGATGTACTCGTTAATGACATCAATGCTGGCTTCCGTGTCTGTGAAGTTTACTTGACTGATGTCGGCGTGGAAAAACATCTGGATCTGCTCCTTGAAATTTGTCTCAATCTCAAACCCTTGAGAAAGAAAAAGGGCAGTGCTCTGATCCAGCATCATTGCGGCATTCTGGGTAACGTTTCCATGGAGATGTTTGAATAGGGTAGGAATGAATTCTGGCTGACCAACCACCTCCAACTCCTCCAGATTGAATGCATTCAATATTTCATCTCTAGTGATGCCGTCGGTAGCCAAAGACAGGGTGGCGAAAGCGGTCGAGATGCTTAGAGGCGACAAAAAGATGTTGTTGTCATGGAAACTTGATATTCTTCTGTAGAGATTCATAGAGAAGTCCATGTTCTTGAAAGCGAGGTCATGTATGCTAGCACTGGCTAATTTGGTTTGCGCAAGGGTCGGGGAATACATAGATATATAGAGACAGAAAAACAATACTATGCTCATTTTCTGCCCCACCATTGTTTCCTTTGGAAAGGTTTAACTCAACCTGAAAAGTTAAGGATTAAGATGGAAAAACATTAAAAATAGTCTAACCATATGTTACATTGTTTTAGTCAAGCTCAATAATAAATGCCATCGAAACACATAGGCCTACCGTTCAAACTTGGAAATCAACAAATGTAACGACCAAAACCACCATCTACTATTTGGGGATACAAAGTGCAGGTTTTGAGGGGTAAAATATTAACCACGGGAGGTACTTTAATGTTGATCTAGATGATGTAAACCCATTTCAATAAATTATTGAACAAAAGTGAACAGCAGGACACAAGATACTTATGGAGTCAGTGTCACTTTAATAGCATAAAAAAATAAAAATAGATGAATACAGGAGGTTGCTGCAGCCGTAACTTGAATAATGCACACCAAAATTGATTATTTTAGTACCAAAGAATGTGGAAGTGAAAATAACGCAATCATAAAATCAAAACAAAGCCGTTTACTGCAAATCCAAAAAGAAAATAACAACTAACACGGATGACTAAATTCTCTGTGGCTGTCGCTCAAGGAGGCGGCCAGTGGGAGGTCTACACTGATCGTAAGTGACCTCACGACAGCCATACAAATAAACAAGACGTTGTTTTTGCCAAGGTCAAAAGGTTAAAGAAGAGGAAAAAAAAATAGCATCAGAATAAAAACTCCAGAAATGCAATTAGTTTTTGTACGCAAGTATTTGTACAGCCCCGGATTGTTAATACATGATGAAACTATAATTGTAGTTCTTTGGAATGACACTATAGGAGTTAATAAACAATTTGATTAATTGACTTGACAGATAGCGCTCACACCAAGTGGTTATTGAAGTTATTCTCCAATTACCTGAACAACCAATCAATGATTTTAAAAGGTGACTAATTATGCTACCCCTCATAACTAACAAAGTCTTAATATCCTACTTAGGTGCTCTTCAAGAAAGCTCAGACGCTGCTGCACACGAAAAGCATAACGCTTGTTGCATTACACCATTGAAATTATGTGAACTTTAGACACAGGACACACCACCAAACACCCGGGACTCCAGAAAAGGCTTGACCCAGTTTACCTGAAATGTCTTCTTAGTAACTTTCACAAGAAAGACGAGAAGGTGTTTGATATCTAACCATCATGACTTAAGCTGCTTTACCCCCAAAATAATTCATAAATTATCTTGGACCCAAAACAACTTTGTAAAACCAACCAATGTTTGTCTGTGTTTGTTTTGTATGCACAATCTGGGACAAGCGTGTGGATGGCAAACATAAGCCTGTGACTCTGAATGCCTGCACCACACAGGGACCATGCAGAGTATTACAACAATGCAGCCGCTCTATGGACAACAAGCCCCGTTCATCCACACCAATCCAGCAAAGCTTTCAAATCTGATTTATCTGACATCGTAACTTTAACCGTCCAGCTCCTGCACCAGGATCTAGATCACGCCCACCTCAGAACAGAAGTGACCTGTAATACTTTTACATCCTCTAGTTGGCTAATACAATCTGCTGATTTCAAAAGATAGGCTCTCTTGTCGCCGTACCAGTAGGAGCAGACAGGCAAGTGTGGGGTAAGAAGCCGTGTTTGCCGGCATGTCTGAGCACATCAGAGAAATGGCAAATTCCCC
>OMKQ01055106.1:6674-17402 GCA_900302335.1 Phycis phycis | reverse complement strand
TACAGGTACGCATGTACATCTACACATTGCTATGCAAGCACACACACACACACACACGCGCGCAGGACAATAATAAGGCCATAATCGTCTCTTAATTTGCGTTCTGCTTTCCATTTTACCCCCATCTCTCCATTCCATCTCAGCCTACGCAAACCCATAAACAGACAGACACACACACACAGACACTCTTGTACACATCCTTGCACACACCGCCCCCACACACACACACACACACACACTAGTACCACCCACTGCTTCAGCAACTGACTTCAGACTTCAAATATTACTCCATGCTAGTGTAAATATAGCTGCTCATTCCAACATACACCACTATAAGAAAACACTAGGATTGTTTACTCTTTGGCTTTATTTGTTTTACTTCAACTCCGATCTCACGTTTAGTTTTTTAAAGCTGTGTTGTTATTTTTTCCCTTAAGGCTCTCTTCTTTTTTGACAGGAGGCTGTTTTTCGGGGAGAATGAAATCGCCGTCAGTGTTCCTTCTATATTTAAACTCCTCATCAAAGAGGTGCGTGGAGAACTATAGAGCTCTACCTCTCTAAAGAGCCATGAAATAAATACTCACTTAAAACTCTCTCACTCTCTCTCTCTCTCTCTCTCTCTCTCTCTCTCTCTCTCTCTCTTTACCTGTGGTCAACAGGTGTTGAATCCTTTCTACATATTCCAGCTCTTCAGTGTTATTCTGTGGAGCTTTGAGGACTATTACTACTATGCTTCGGCCATCGTCCTCATGTCTGTTATATCCATAGCCACTTCACTGTACACCATCAAGAAGGTGAGTTTGCTATTCACTCGATGTCAACATATATATATATATATATATATATACAGTATATACTTTTAAGGGTGAGTAAACCCCTGTTTCAGCAGGAGAACTTCTGCAAAGTAGACAATGCAATTTCAGCAGTTGTAAAGGTTTTACAACAAAATGGCGCCGTACCAGGGCTGTCATCAGTCGTCACATCGTCGTCACAACGTCGTCAAAGCGCTGCGTGTCGCGCTCGCTCCA
Organism: Phycis phycis; assembly: GCA_900302335.1. NCBI lineage: Eukaryota > Metazoa > Chordata > Actinopteri > Gadiformes > Phycidae > Phycis > Phycis phycis. The sequence goes on along the minus strand of OMKQ01055106.1, from coordinate 16,374 downwards.
GCGGCGCCAGCAAACCACTTCAGAGCGACCACACAGGACTGACGCTCTCAGCCGGACGTAGCAGAGCTCTGGTGTTTTGCTGAGAATGCACTCGGTACATTGTGGGTTTTCTTTCTTCGCTCCCAGCAATACGTGATGCTTCACAACATGGTGGCGGCCCACAGTGTGGTCCGAGTGTCAGTCTGCCGAGGGGACAAAGGTAGGCGGCGCATCTCCAGTTAACTCTTCTGCGAACAAGCTCTTGATCTTCTAAAAAATGATCTTCTTTCAAGGTTCAGTATTTGCCAAAAGCAACATAGTTGAGGTGGAATCGTTGTTTTTCATTACATTTACATTTAGGGCATTTGGCAGACGCTTTTATCCAAAGCGACTTACAAAGAGTACATTTGTCATCAGACATCAGACAGACAGACAGACTGACTGCATTTTCATGCAGTCAGTCCCACAACTAAATAATAACACAGCATCATAAAATAATACAATGAGATGAAACTCCTTGAGTGAGTGAGCGTCTTCACTCCCCTCGAGACTCAAGGGCCTTTTGTTGTTGTTGTTGTTGTTGTTGTTCTCACCCCAGACATGGAGGAAGCCATGTCCACAGAGCTGGTCCCTGGTGACGTCATCGCCATCCCGGCCAATGGGATGGTCATGCCATGTGACGCTGTTCTGGTGTCAGGAACCAGCATAGTGAACGAGAGCATGCTGACCGGTGCTGATGCCCATTATGTTTTACAGAAGTATCATAATATTTCATTTACCTGGTTACTTAATTATTTGTCGTTTTGTTTTTCAATGTAAAACTCACTCGCTTTGTAAAGGTGCGGTACAAATAGATTAGATTAGATTAGATTCAACTTTATTGTCATTGTGCAGAGTACAAGTACAGAGACAAGGAAATGTAGTTGCCGTTCTAACCAGAAGTGCAAAGGACCGATTAAAGGTGCAGTACTGTACATGAGTAGGTGCAATATTGAGAAAGTGGCAGTAGTAATTAAAGTGACAGTAGCGAACAGTAAAAAACAAAAACAATAAACAGATAGTATAAGTGGAGGTAGTAATTGTAGAGGTAGCACGGAACACAGTATGTTACTATAATGACTCTGACGTCACGTGGTTCCTGTCTGTATGTTTTTTTGGGGGCGACAGGAGAGAGTGTCCCCGTGACCAAGACGGCGCTGCCCAGCTCGGGCGCGGAGGGCTCCGCCCCCTACAGCCCCGAGGAGCACAAGAGGCACACCCTGTTCTGCGGCACGCAGGTCATCCAGACCCGCTTCTACACGGGCCAGCTGGTGAAGGCCGTGGTGGTCACCACCGGTGAGGCTCCACCCACCGGCGCGACGTTTTTACGCGTCCCCCGCCGCGCGCTTCCTGTCTGTCGTCGCCGTCGTGTCCACACATGCAGACGCAGAATCAAAGGAAGATTGAGATTGGAAATATGAAATGTAATCGTCATTCCTGCCGCTAAGGGGGTGTCTTTGATAGAAACGATAACAAAAGACGTAGGTTGGTGACGGTGTGAAGTAGCGTTGGAGACACGGCTGCTGTTGTCTTCGCCACCGTTGCATTCGCAGACCAGTTAATGTCTGAAAGTTGTACTCGCGTTTACGTTTATTCATGTTAAGGCTTTACGCAACTTGGTCATGGTGTGATTGTCAGGCACACATTTTACTGTCAGAAACTTAAACCGGCTTTAATCCACGCTGTAATATTAACTTTTTTAACTAAAGGCCATCTGAGGGAAATGGCCTTCCTAAGCCCCTTCCTAAGAGATAACAGGGGAAATGCGTTTCTCGTAGCTCTGTAGAAAGCGACACTGTTGGCGTGTGGCAGGGATTGTCGTGTTCTGTGTTACCACCAGGAAGAGATTCTGCTCAGTGCCAGGTGCCTGGAACAGTGGTTGGTGTTCACAAGTCATTCCCATGTTGCTAGCATGTACCTACGGTAGTCCGAGCCAAAGTCTGGTAGACTGTGAGGATTGTGGTCATCCAACCCAAAATAATAACGTAAAAACATAACAAAAACTAACGACAACACGAACAAAGAGCGCACCCAACAGGACGAGTGGCAATGCTAGCGATTTTATATTCCTTGACTTTATGTTCCCCCCCGGGGGGGGAGACATCGGCGGCCACCAAAGCACACACGCTCGGCGCTAAACTAAAGTGAGTCATGACGGTCCTCCACCCTCCTCCACCCTCCTGCTCCGTCAGGCTTCAACACGGAGAAGGGCCAGCTGGTGCGCTCCATCCTGTACCCCAAGCCCACCGACTTCAAGCTGTACCGCGACGCCTACCTGTTCCTCCTGTGCCTGGTGGGCGTGGCCGGCATCGGGTTCCTCTACACCATCGTGCTCAGCATCATAAACCAGGTGGTTCTCCACGCATGCAAAGATGTCGCCCTTTGATTTGTCAAGCTGTGCATGCCTTCATTTTTTTTTGGTTTATCCTTTTTAATATGCTCCGAGTACAAAACAAATGAGAAAATAGAAAACATGCAGAGAAGCACATTCAGGGATCAAAAGGGATTAATAAAACCAAATGCATAACTCTAAACATTGGTTTTGCACAAGGAAATCCCTTCCTGTATAGCATCTTAGGGGCGGCAGTAGCTCAGTGGGTAGAGCGGGTGGACAGAGCGGGTTGTCCACAAACCGTGGGGTCGGCGGTTCGATCCCCTTGATCCCCCTCCTCCTCCTCCAACTGTCCACATGTCGAACCCCACAAATGTACTGATTGTAAGTCGCTTTGGACAAAAGCGTCAGCTAAATGCCTTTCATCTTAAGACCTGGGATGCAGTGTAGCGGTGGCTATGGCGTCTTGACTCCCAACCCAAAGCTACAGGGTTCGACCCACAGTCTTTTGCTCTCTCCAGGTTCCCACCAAGACCATCATCATCGAGTCCCTGGACATCATCACCATCACGGTGCCCCCGGCCCTCCCGGCGGCCATGACGGCCGGCATCGTGTACGCCCAGCGCCGGCTGAAGCGGCTGGGCATCTTCTGCATCAGCCCCCAGAGGATCAACATGTGTGGTCAGCTGGACCTGGTCTGCTTCGACAAGGTGGGCTGGGGCTGCCTGGGGGGGTTCCTGGGGGTCACGCCTGCACCTGATGGTGGAGGAGGGGCAGCAGGGGGTTTCAAAGTGCTCTCAAGTGAGCGAGACTCCCTCAAAGCCCACCACACCCGCCGGAAGGGCAGGAAGACACAGAAGAGCGACGTGGCGACGGTGGCTCAGTGGGGCAGAGCGGGGGGACGGAGCGGGTCGTCCACCAACCGTAGGGTCGGTGGTTCGATCCCCTCGCTTCCCCCTCCTCCAACTGTCCGCATGTCGAAGTGTCCTTGAGCAAGACACTGAACCCAAACTTGCTCCCTGGGCGCTGAACATAGCAGCCCACTGCTCCTCTGTACCCACTGCTCCTCTGTACTCCTCTGTCAAATGCAGAGGACAGATTTCGTTCCCATATCTAAAAAATACTGAGAATGACAATAAAATTGAATCTAATGTAATCTAAAATCAGTTAATCAGTTAATTCGATGGCCAACTGTGTCACAGGTTTAAAATCATTGTCTGGCAGACTGTGGTCCATGTGAGGATCTTAAGATATGATGCACTATACACTGTGATGGCGTTCACGTACATATTGAGCCCCGATCACACTTCTCCGGCGGGCGCGGTAAGCAGAAGGGGCGTGGGCGGCCCCTCCTGCTGGCCGGTGACCTCCGGGGCACGCCGAGACCTGCCGCCCTCCCAGAGCTTAGCAGCGCGTCTTCCCGCTCTGGCGCGGTCTGCGGCGAGTCGTCTCTCTCTCGAGGTGTCGAGCGCTGAGCCTGCGTGGCGTGTTTTCGTTTGGTCTTCCGACAGCCGGACACGAGAACGCGATCGATGCGCATGGCGAGATCCAACCACCGGGTTTTCAGTTTGTAGCTTTTCAGTCGCCGATCGAATGTTTGCCACACTGCTGAGCGACTGCTGTGTCCCCCATGTCTCGGCTCCGCAGACGGGCACTCTGACGGAGGACGGCTTGGACCTGTGGGGTGTCCAGAGAGCGGAGGACGGCAGGTCAGAAGTGCTCTTTGAGACTCTTTTGTGTGTATTTACCTACTCCAGCTATTGAACACATCAGTCCTGCCCAGCAGCAACTCCACCGGCTCCCCATCAAATCACGCATTGATTTTAAGATCCTACTCCTCACTTTCAAGATAATTCACAGCCTGGCACCAGTGTATCTAACTGAACTCATCCACATCCACCTACACCTTCACGCCCTCTCCGATCCTCTTCTGCCATCCAGCTCTCAGCTCCATCTGCCAACCTATCCACCATGGAGTCAAGAGCTTTTAGCCGATCTGCTCCCCGCCTATGGAACTCTCTTCCACCAGACATTCACACTTCTGACTCCGTCTCCACCTTTAAATCACGGCTAAAAACACACTTATTCCAAGTGGCATACTCTGTCACACACTGACAGAGTATGCCACTGTTACTTGTTACTTGTTTTTTAACTTGTCTGTAAGGTGTCCTTGAGTGCTTTGAAAGGCGCCTTTAAATGAAATGCATTATTATTATTACTATTACTACTACGTGTAGTAAATGTGGTCGTGGTACTACTCCTAGTACTCCACTACCTACTTGTTGCTAGTGAGGAGGATGAGGATCAGCACACAGCAGGAGGCGAAGGTGAGTTGGACGGTGTAGTTGAAGATCTGTAGCAACACAGAGATGCTCAGCAGCATCATGTCATTCAGCACCAGGTGGATGAACAGCACATACCTGAGGGGAGGAGGGAGAAAGGAGGAGAAGAGGAAGAACAAAGGGAGGACAAGGAGAGGGAGGAGAGGAGTGCTTTATTCCTTTGATGTAACGTTTGTTTAACCAGGTTGCTCTCAGTGAGATGAAACATGTAGTTGTCAACAGAGACCTGGCCGGGACAGCAGCGTAACATTTCAAACAACAAAACACAACATTGGAAAAAGGGAATATCATCATTTGACTGTTGGACAATGTACAATCATAAATGTATGGGAGGAGTAAGGAGCAGGGGAAGGAGAAGAGAAAGGCAGGAGAAGATTTATATCGGTAATGTTATTGACATGATGGTGTAATTATTTCTAACCCTGAAAGTATTTCTGATACCTGGGGTCCCTCTGAAAGTCCTGACTCCTGAAGTAGATATAGATGAAAGAGCCGTTGATGAAGTTGATGATGACGCTGAGGAAGACCGCGATGAAGCTCTTGATGACAGACACTTTCAGAGTGTCTTGACGAGTGGAGTTCATGTTTGACCGGCTATGCCTTTATTTCATCTGAATACAGAAATACAATCCGAACACACATAAATATTTAAAGGTACAATAGGCAACTTATTTTACAGGCATTTTTTATTGTTAGTTGGAATTCTCTTTACATCCTGACTGCAATCAATAAATCAAATGCTATGATAAAAAAAGAAAAACGCCCTATGACCGAAGTCTTCCACAAGGCCAGGCAGACCTGTGGCTAAAGCTAGTGAACTAGTCATGTGTTTTGGGGGAGTAGCTTTGGAGGGAGGCATGATGACATACAGATGACATAATGGTGGAGTGTGTGTGGGTGACGGCTAGTTTAAGCAGCCTCACCTGGCCCGAGTCAGACTGATTAGACTCTGGGGCTGGTGAGGCAGCATAGTTGATCGCTCAGTTGCACATTGAGCGATCAAAGTGCAACACGTTAAACCAGCTGGCACCACACACACACACTCAGGAGATCTCAGCACGGAGCACCAGCTGCCTGTACCATTGTCCTCAAACTCTACAATAAAACGCCTCCAACCCCACCACCCTGCGTCCTTGTTCTGGAGGAGTCCAGTAAAGTTGGCAGCCACCTAGTTGGTGCATAGCAACGCCCACTGCTACAATAATACTCACACGTAGATAGGCATAGCTGTGTTTTCTCACATACACTGACAGCTTGAAACTCAGGATTACAGGATACAGGATTTACGTGTTAATAACAATTGGATCAAACTGACAATTGTGAATTGAAGGAGCAATAGACAGGTAGACTGACAGAAAGATAAATCGATTGATCAATACAAATAAAACAATATATAGATTGATGGATTTTGATACAGACAGAGAGATAACTTACAGCAGAAGCTTGACTGTGTCAGAGGTGTAGTCTGAGGAGTTTGACATGGGATATTGTGGGTTATATAGACACAATGAGAAGGTTTTCAGCATAAGTTGGGGGTGGGACTTCTATATTCCCTAGGTAGCCTGGTGCTGGTTTGTACAGTAATGCACAGCTGGGCGGCCTTGTACTTCAGCTGACCAGAACAGATCCTGTGTATTAAATGCATTGGTCCCAAAAATGGAATCCCTGGGGGTAAAACAGATGATCATACAAAAGCTTTTAATGGCAGCAATGCGACAACAGCACAAATATTTATTTCTCCTCTACACAGGGTCCTCATCACAAATAACATCACCATTAACATCACAAATAACATTCTAGATAATCACACCAGGCACCAGGGCCTTCCTGTCTATCTCCTCATCTTTTTAGAGCTCCCTCTCCCTCCCACCATCACTCTCCCTCCGTCGCCCCCCGTTGGCCTGACTCTCTCTCCTGCGGTGGGTGTCAGTCTCTCGCCTGGCCCCGGCCCACAGCGCCGGCAGGAGTAGAGCAGCAGTCTGACCTGGGTGCTGAACTTCTGGTCGCGCATGCCGTAGATGAGCGGGTTGAGGAAGCGAGGGAGGACGGTGGTGAAGATGAAGTTGGCGAAGAGGACTTTGGTGGGGACAAACCTTGCCAGTTGCATGTTGATGAAGGGTGTAGCATAGGAGAGCAGGTAGATCATAAGCTGAAGACCGTGGAGAAGGATGGTGTTCCTCGCCTTCCTGATCGACGCCTGCAGGGACCAGCTTTGTTCAGTAGGTCCCCTCACAGCCCGAACCCTGAACTGCACCTTCGCTTGAAGCTTGACCTCACCCATGATCGGAAATGTTGACCTTAAAGGGGGATTGTCATTGGCACGGTAACGGTTTTTATGAACAAAAAAAAAACGTTGTGTATTTGGACCATGAACATCATTGGTCATTGGTCATTGGACATCGTTGGACATCCTATGTGGTCAAATGAACAATGCTAAATCCTTGACCGATGACCAACTTTTGAGATTATGTTTTTCACAGTAAACTGATTTGATGTTGACAATGCAGGTGCATGAAGCACTACACTTTATTAACATTATAAGATAACCCAGCCCGATTTCAGCCCCGTTTCCCCTTTTAACCTTAACCAGAACCTGAACCTTGACCTGAATCGTGACTCGTTTGAGTGGAGCTGTCAACCATCTCTATTGCACCACCAGATGTGATGTTGATAAGCCAGTGATTGCCCTATAGTAACATCACACTCGGTAATGTCTTAGGTCCAGATGTACGATGGATAGATCAGTCTTCTAGTTGGTACAGTCCACTGGGTAGGCTGGCCTATCCGTCATACGTCTGTGTGTGAAGTCACTAATAGGTAGATATTGTAATGGATTGTAATGGCTAATCAATGTCACAGCTGGTGATGCACAGTAAGACAGTGTGATACAAAATGTGCTAGGTGGGAGAAACTGAGAATGAGGAATTTTGAATATAGTCCCTCCAACCAGCTAGTATTCAGAATCAAAGTGGCCGCTCAGTGAATATGGTCCATGCTTCCATAGATCCATCACAAATGCTGAAGATCAGCTTAGCTTTAATAGATATTGTATCGCCTCTAGGGGGCAGCAAACTCACAATTGTATTCTGGCCTGAAGTTTTACTCTTTAAAATGTGTCAATAATATGCAGTTCTTCTGTAGTCCTTTTTTTGTTTTCCTACTCAAATTCATCATGAGTGTTAAATGTCCTCATGTAATGTATTTTAATTGCATAACACATGAGTTGCAGCACTGCAAAGGGGTCTTGGGTTCATGTCTGAAATTGCTAGAATCAAAGTTCTACTCAACAAGTCAAGTTTCAATGCAACCAATGAACACGATGTGCCAATCATCAATAGTACTGATTGAAAACACCGTGAATGGTGTTTTCTGGTTTTATTGAGCTTCCACACCTGGTCATCCCCGGACGCTTTCCTGGCTGCTAAGATGACCTTCAGGTAGGTGATGATGAGGGTCAGTAACACCATGGAAACCAGGAAGACCTGGGGAGAGACAGACCACTACCTCAACATTGTGTACATATACTGTACATACAACATGCAGTACAAAACTGCACTAAATTCAAACTTAACTCAAACTTCAATGTATGGCATTGTTACTGTAAGTTAAACCGATGGAAGGCATTATTTCTTCCTTAATGACCTTTAAAAGGTAAAGAAACTGGAAATGTTATAATCCCAATCAATAGTATTTGAAGTCCTTGGCCCGGCCTAACATTGCTCTGACTCCACCTTGCTGCTTGCTGCTCCGATGTGTAGCGTCACACAGGGGTCGGCCGGGTGCAGCTCACCTGGGTGCCGATGGCCTTGTCTTTGTGTTGGCGGGTGGTGTAGATGGCGTCAATGTAGCAGTTCATGGTGAGGGAGAAGAAGGAGAGGGGGTGTGTCATGACGACGATGATGAAGTCAGCGATGGCGGAGAGGAAGGACACGCTCCAGATGAAGGCGATCAGGGCGTAGGTGCGGCCCATGGTGCACGCCTGGGGGTGGTGCAGCGGCCAGCACACAGCGATGTAGCGCTCCACCGCCATGCAGGCTAGGTTTATTGAACTGTTCCTGGAATACAGCTGTACTAGTACTACTACTAGTATGACTGGTACTAGCAGTACTAGTAGAAGTACTAGTACTACTGGTGGTAGCAGTACCAGTTGTATAACTAGTACCACTGGTAATAGAAGCACTACCAGTAGTACTAGTACTATTGGTAGTAGCAGTACCAGTAGTAGTACTCATACTACTGGTAGTAGAAGTGCTTGTAGTAGTACTAGTACTACTAGTACCAGTAGTCTTAGTGGTACCAACATGTAGGCTAGGTTCACTGGACTATTCCTGGAATACACTGGGCTGTTCCTGGAATACTAGTACTGCTAGTACTACTAGTTGTACTCCTAGTAGTACTACTTACAACTATTCTCTTCTCTTCACGGAGGAACAAGCAGAATAAGCATCGTCCATCTTCCTGTTTAGCAGCTGTCCTTGCGACTGCAGATTTAGTCTGTAATATTTTACGTTTATGTGCTATTCTGGTGCATTCATATTTCATCACATATGTATCAAGTGGATTTTTTGATTGATTGTCCAATTGTTAATGATTCCCTGCGTCTATTGTTTGTTATTTGTTGTACGTCTTACCACTTTAATCGCTCTTTGTAACTTGGCACTTGAAACTTGTTCTGGTAACTTCTTACTGTATTAGCAGCAATGAAATGTTTCACCTTCTTATGTCAAATGTACTCTTTGTAAGTCGCTTTGGATAAAAGCATCTGCTAAATGCCCTAAATGTAAATGTAAATGTAAATGCATTGATACGTCGCTATTGAGACTGTATTTCTCCGACACTGCTCCGCAGGCATACTTGTCGGTGGTTTCCATGGTGACCAGGGTGACGCAGCAGAAGGTCACGTTGATCCGACGGACCGTGGCATAGGTGAGCACCAGCATTAAGATAGCACCGGTGAGCATGATGATGTCATTAACCACCAGGTGGATGTACAGCACATACCTGGGGG
>OMKQ01055102.1:0-12574 GCA_900302335.1 Phycis phycis | reverse complement strand
AAGAAATGGCTGGAGGACATCTGTTACGGGAACCGAGGAGAAGGGAGCGTTGTGTGAGAGGCCAAGTGCCCGCGTACACAACTGGCGCGCGAGGACATGACGTGCGCAGTCGCATCCTGCAGCTTTCTTTTCCCTCTACCCTCGACTTGTAGCCTCCTCCCCTCCCCCTCCCCCTCCTCTCCTCCCTGTGCTCTGTGACTTCTTCTCTCTTCATGATCAAAAATATCAATAAAACCCGACATTCTGTTCAAGTCAACCCCTGTGCATCTCTTTTACTCCTATAGTCTGCAGCGGCGGCAGCGCGTAATTTATTCAGGTGACGTAATTTCCTCCTCACGTTGCCCATCGTGACCAGGGGCTGAATTGCGTGTCTCGCTGTATCGAGCACGGAAGAGGCATGAAGTCCTTGACGTAGTGCCCGGCGTTTTTTAAATATCGTCATATATTGTCTTTGAATGGTATTGTATCTTCATGAATCGAAGATATCAATTAATTGTGATGCCCAGTTTTATAGTCTCAATGAATTACGATGGGAAGATATGCCCTTTAAATTATCAAATGTGAGGTTTGTGAGAAAATAAAACTAGCTTCAGTCCAATGCCATTCTTTATACATTTACATTTACATTTAGGGCATTTAGCAGACGCTTTTATCCAAAGCGACTTACAAAGAGTACATTTGTCATCAGAAGGTGAAACATTTCATTGCTGCTAATACAGTACGAAGTTGCCAGAACAAGTTTCAAGCATTTCAAGTGCTAGATTAACCATTGCTAGTGTACAACATCTCTGACTAAGTGCCAAATTACAAAGAGCGACACGATCAAGGTGCAAAATTACAAAGAGTAAAGATTAAAGTGCCAGGACATACAACAAATAAGAGCATGAGGATAGTTATGTGTTTCCATATACTTCAATTAAATGACCTCAGACTGTTTAGAATGGTGTTTTGAAGTCATAAGTGATCATATTGGTGTCCATATCGCCCAGCCCTAACCTCATATATTTACCACAAGACAACCAGGCAGTAAGTTGTTATGTTATCACATTATATAACATTTATTTAGCCAGCACTTTTTGTAAAGTGACTGACAATGTGCACTCAACAATGAAGATACAACCCAGAAATTGCAAGAATCATGCAAGTCCATACAATTAATCAAATAAGCAAACTGCTTCAAGCGCTATGTTTTAGAAACGAGACACAAGACACAGTCCAAACCGATACGTTTCCAGTCTGTGACTGAATATGGTGTCAGGTTTCTGCTGTCCTGATGGGGAGCAATGGGGAGCTTGTCCCAAGCATTGTGGAGCCAGAAGACGTTTCATCCTGATGTCGAACACCATGAATCTGCGGGAGAGGGTGATCACAGCGACGTTGACTGCAAAGGCCAGCTGGTCATCCAGGGTCACACCCAGGTTCATGCCGTCCATCCCACAGACACCACAGAGTTCTCAACGTCGACGGTCGAGGGTATTGAGCAATGAGATGGCGCGGTTGTGAGAGGCCTTCCCTGGAAGGGAAGAGCATCTCAGTCTGGTCCAGGTTGAGCTTCAGGCTGTGTGTCGACAGCCACTGAGACGCTAGTCGCACTGCCGCCTGGCTTTCAGACTGTGAAACAGATGAATTTGTTGTGTGTCATCTGCATAGCTGTGGTAGGAAAGGCCATGTGTGTGAATGACAGAACCCGGTGTACAGAGAGAATTGGAAGGGACCCGGACATCTCACTCACTGCCGGGGATCCCGGCAGTGAGTCGTCAGGTTCAGACACAGATTCTTTCCCGGTGCGTTTGTTGAGTAGCTTATGTTATGAAAGTGAATGTTGAATTTTGTTCCAAAAGATGATAAAAAAATTTATGATTGGTAAACATCGGTCAAATATTCTTTTTGGTTTACCTAAAATGAACTTACAGATAACAAACAGTCTTTCCTCTGTTTACAAAATGTATGAATTTAACAAATTGAATGGACTCCCGGGCCCATGTTTGATTGAGATTGTGATTGGTGTCAGTGTAGATTTGCTTCTGCTTACTGAGGTGAGGTTAGATGTTATCAATCCCATGGTATTAAAGACATTGCTGTGGCATTTGCCCTCCACACAAAGAATAAGAAAGTATTGAGTCAGTATTATGTTTCTGTCCTGGTCAATCATCTCTAAAGACAACACACAGATAGAGAGGGACAGCGACTGAATGAGAAACGGTCCTAGGGTGATCCGGATAGTGGAGGCATGTCCGTGACAGAACATTGATCTGGCTCAAAATGACATCTGGGTCTGTTTCTGTCTATTCATCCAAAACATTTGGAAACCAAGACTTCTATCTGAAGATGGATGACAATGCATTGGGATCAGTCAACAACATAGAAAGATAACTGAATTAACTCAAAAGCTCTGCTCACATATCCTTCAGCTAATGGATTATCTTTCCTTCCACTCATTTACATTTACATTTAGGGCATTTAGCAGACGCTTTTATCCAAAGCGACTTACAAAGAGTACATTTGTCATAAGAAGGTGGAACATTTCATTGCAGCTAATACAGTAAAAAAGTCCCCAGAATGAGTTTCAAGCATTTCAATTGCTAGGTTAACCATTGTTAGTATACAAGAATCCTCATGTATTCCAGTATATTCAGTACATTACATTGAGAAGTGCTGTGTAAGGTTGACAGAACAAACAAGGTACCTGGTTTCTGGGGTGTGAAGATGCTCATGATACTCATGGTGTGAGAGTCCCTCCCTCTCTCCTAGACAGCAGTGGACACATCTGTTATTACACACACACACACAGTATCAGGTTTGCAACTTTGTTGGTTTGATCATTTCTGCTTTTTTTCTGTTATGTCACCTCAGAATTGTATTTGATTTCTTGAGATTAGAATTATTATTGATAAATCCATCGTTATTATTGTTTCATTTGTATCTGTTTCGTGGTTGTTTGTGTGTTTTAGCTTCAGCGTTAGCTTGAGTGTTATTTCTTTATCTTGTCAGAATGGAGTGTAGACATAATTTTTTCAAAATAGTGATAAGCTAGAAGTAGCAAAGGTAGATAAAGCAGATCCTATTGAAGCTATTTGCAACTAAGTATATTCCTTTTCCACTAAAGTATTCAAATTCAATGTGTATATTTAGGTCTTATTTTAATTGACTTAATTCCTAATTTTATTTCAGAATTATTTCATACACTGTCAAATGTGTCAAAGATGACATGCATGATACTCTCAGAATGGTCTTTTAACATTGTATTTAATTTGGTGTATGATCTATCTTGTCTTTACAAAGTGGACGTGGACAGTGACTCTGAAGTCTTCATTTGTAGTCACATCAGAGGCAATAGATTATGGGTTCTCCCTCATTCTAAAAATGATTTAAATTCAAAGGCTAACAAGGAAAATCAAAGGCATTGATTCCAGTATCCGTTTCTTTCAGCCAGCTCTGTGCTTCTTGTGCTTCTTCTGATGAATGACTTCCAGTATTAACCCTTGATGGCTTCATCATCCAGCCAGCCAGCCAGCAAGTCTCCAATGAACAAGCCATTGAGGAAGGCAGAAGGAAGTGTCAAGCCTGTTAAAGTAGGAACTCACTGAGGAAGCTTTTCCCTCCTCTCTCCTCTCTTTTCCAGGCCTCTTTATAGTAAGAAAAAGGCCCCAGACTGTCTGACCATTAGTTCAGCACATGTTAAGCCTGTTAAGGTTGTGTTCATAGATGTCTAAAACACTCTGAGAGGGGGTGGATATTTCCTTTTTTCAATATACATAAGATCCAAGGAATCAGCATTTGATAATGACAATTAGTAATCTTAAGTAAAACTGTCTGAATCTGAAAAATACATCTTACCGCACATATTTTTGACATATATAATTATGTCAGGGTGCCCCTAGTTTATATTAGATATAACATACATATTATTATCTAAATAGAAATACAGAAATACCATGTTGTGTCTTACCCCTGCTGCAGAGCGTCTACCACTTCTACAATCTTCATAAAACATGAACCTGATGCATAGCCAATCCTAAGCCAATCCAAAATGTCATCATGTTTGATTTCACACAGACACACACAGTTCTTATACCCAGATTACTGGAAAGGGATAACCCCTGACAAGCTATACCCAATGGTGAAGAACAAAACAGGTACAGCAATGATTTTATACAGTAGCTTTTTACAACTACCAATGACATCCTTAAATTGTGGTTGCAGAGACTTCACTAAAGAGTTATGATTTATGGAACATTCATATCCAGAAAAAGCAGTAACGTCCCACATAAAAAAATGGTCAGCAGGTTTTTCCACCACTCCTCTGAGGTGTATGCTGTTCTTTTACTTCAGAGTATTTTGCAGAGTATTGCAGAATTGCATGAATCCATAAATCCATCTGTTCATCCACCTTTTCACTCACACAAATGTGCCCATTCATCCATCCATCCACTGGAAATCAACCCATCACAGAATGTCTGGGTTTCCTGTAGCCTAGGACCAATAGCAGGACAGATCTTAGGAAGCTGTCCATCAAAGACATCTACTACAAGACTGTGCTCCCTGCGGCTGTGCCATGAATCAGCTCGTCCCAGCTTACAGTAAGAGATGCTTATCTAACAGGGAGAAGCATGGTGCTCACATTTCCTCGGGGAGAGACACAGGAAGACAGCTCAAAGAAAAAGGAAAACATGATAGCAATCAGCCAGGGAAGCTTAGATCTGGATTTAAAGGGACAATGCACACTGTACTTTGTTCATAATTGTTAATACGAAGAGAGAAGTTGAGAAGTTGAAACAACAGGGTCAAACATTGTTCTTCTGCTTTACTTCCCTGGATGATGCCTCAATATTGTAGTTTACATGTACATTTATGAGGATATGCTCTCTGAAACATAAGGAAACGAAAGGAAAATAACTTTTTGCAAATAGATCACACAAAGAATCCACCCGTATTCATATTTCATGGCTTCATGTTCTTCCAAAACAGGAGAGTGCAGCAAATCTATTTTCTTTCAGCTTGGTGCACACACCTTGCATTAGCTCTGGTAATGCGTACCGCTACACATGCTCTGCTGGAGTAGGGACAAGTCACTCAGCTCATATCTGAAGGGCCGCCCTTTGTTTGCAAGTCTTTTCAAGTAGTCTCCCCGGAGTCTCTCTGTCACAGTGCCCAACACAGAGCTCCAGTCCACTGCCTTGTTTTCCTCTGCTGTTGACAGAAACTGGAAGGCGGAAGTGTGTCTGTGTTTCTGTTAGTCTCTGTCTGGAAGAGAAAGGGTGTGAGATTGTGTGTGTGTGTGTGTGTGTGTGTGTGTGAGTGCAAGAAAGACAAGTACTAATATCTTATGTTATTTGTATTGTTTTCATATTAATTATGACAATGATCTGTCATATGTCATATGATGTGATGATGTGATGATGATAATGATGATGATGATGATGATGATGATGATGATGATAATTATTATTATCATTAGTGTAAGTAGTAGTAGTAGTAGTAGTAGTAGTAGTAGTAGTAGTAGTAGTACTAGTAGTAGTAGTAGTAGTAGTAGTAATGGTGAAGTCGTAGGCCTAACCTGGCGCGGATGGTTTGTCACATCAAAGCATTCCGAAGTAGCGGCACCATCTCTTTAAACTCATAATGTTGTTGGGCAGAAGGCTTCGCATGCTCTGTTATAAAATCCGCTCCGAACATCTTCTCGCGTGTCAACAAAGAGTCACCGGAATGTTTGACCCACATCAGCCAATGTGCTTTTGATGTTGATCGTGGCTATGAGCCATGCATTCAGAAGAACAGTTCAAGCTGGTTCAATCTGACTGTGGCCGCTGAAGTGCATTCACAATGTAATCCCGCTGTTGTTAACATGTCAGTTGTCAGTTTGGACGAATATTCTATCGCAACAAAATATAAAGACTGGAAGACATTTACAAATTCATTTAGGAATACGCTATAGGCCTTCGTCGGTAAGCAACATCAATGGGAGTGGATGCAGCAAGTAAAATATGCCTCACTTAAAGCATTTGGGAACAGTGAGGAATGGACGCTATTTGACCTGGAACATAACAACCAAAGATTTATTAGGTCTTATATTTATGGTTGTTCTATTAATGTAGGCCTGTGTGTATATTCATTATTTGTATTGTGATAATAAATATTTCGACGAATTTGCTTTCTTATTCGATTTTGTGATGAATGGGTAATGGGTTTCATCAAAAACCTCATCTTAAGGAAAACAAAAATACACATTTTAAGGGCAGTGTCCATGTGGACTGTATCCTCCAGCAGCAAGATTCGATTATCCATAACTGTGATTATTGGGTAAAATCCATAATTTTTTTAGAGTCTTTGACGGATGTTAGGTTTGACGAATAGAAGGACAACATCCCAGAAAAGCCTGGCAAATCAGGAAGCAATCCGCAAATGGAACATCCATCGCACCAATGGGAATTTTTCGGGGCGGGTCTTTCGCGTCCAGTCAGCTAGGAGGCACTGGAAATGATGGAGTGAGCGGTGTGTTTATCACACTAGTTGGCTGTTGGAATTTACGTCTAGAGTCGGAATACTTTTAAGTTTAGTTTTCGCTAGACGCGCTTGAATCCATGTCGCCTCATATTCTTCGTTAAACCTTCGAGCTGGCTTTAACCGGGCGAGTGCGTATACATGTGATACCAGTGGCGAGTGATTAATTCCGCTTTTACCATGTTATGATAGCTAGCCACTGCTAGCAAACGTGCTAACTGTATGGCTCTGCTGCAGAGAAGGTGATAATTAGCTAGCAAGCGAGCTAGGGTGGCTTGTCTGCTAGATTGTTTCCGCCAGTCTCGCACTTTGTTCCTATTAACGCGGGCTGATAAGGTTAGCTGTGGGACAATGCGTTTGGTACCAAAGTAATGTAAGTATCATGATATGCGCAGTGCATATACTATGACATGTGGACACTGACGAGTGCAGCATGATCACGGTTAGCGGAGCGCAGCGTTACCCCATCCTCCGGCTCGGTCTAGTCCTTGGAACAAAAACATCCTGGGAATGTTCCGTCATTACTTATTTAGGTTCTCTTCTCACATGTACCACGCACTTTAAACACGTCCGACCCAAATGGCATGTACACTGCATTGCATGTATTGTAGATTGTGCTCCCTCTTTTTGTCATCATTGTGGAATATAATCCAGAATTGTGTGCCCAGTGTAGTAGCTAGCAGACGGGCCACTGCGGCGTACAGACACCCGGCACGCCGAGTTGGCACCACCATCTAGTAAAGTGTGGCTCATTTTCCATACACTAAATGTATACGATTTGCTTAAATGTGGTGTTAGTGTGTTTATCGGTGATAACAGTAGGTAAAAGGCGAACTATTCAAGGCCATTATAGGCTACACTTAAGTTGGAGTGAAATAAGTTGACATTTATCGTAGGAAAGATGCCATGGATCTTTTAGTATTTATTGACAATGTTATTGCGATCCTGACTGTTTCAGGGGGATCGGCATAACGGAGTATTCTATATGCAGAGGATTAACCATCTTGCCCCGTGGACCTATGGAAGGATTTTCGCATTAAAATGATGTGTGCTGTCCATCCAGAACTCCACCAACGCTGCAGAGATTCAGTTGCAATATATCTGGTTTAACCAACCCCCGTGATTGTGGTAGTGTTATTCAGTGTGCTTAAGGGAAATGTGTCCTTGTGGATTTAGAATGGCACACGCATAACATTATCATTTAAGTGTGGATTGGTAAGATACGAAGAAGAAGTCAGGTCGATACAGGTAAACAAACAAGGACCTCAAGAAACATGGCCTCGGTTTGGAAGAGACTGCAGCGTGTGGGAAAGCATGCGTCCAAATTCCAGTTCGTTGCATCGTATCAGGAGCTCATGGTGGAATGCACTAAGAAATGGTGAGTTGGAAATACCAATTGTACACTTTTGTTACGAAACCTATTTTTTCATGAAAACGCGATCAAAATGTAAACCCCTGACTGTCTTGTGCTGGAATGCTGAGATTGTCGCTGTCTCTTGTTCCGGCTGGTCATAATTTTACACACTGACACACCGTGGTGTGCGGGCATGTCTGCTTGTTGGGAGGGGCCGATGGGATGGTGAAATAGCTGGGCTTTTTTTTCAGCAGCTTTACAGAATGTGTAGTTCAGTTTAGTCCATGTTTTTAAGAGTATGTAGAATTGTAACTCGAGTCGTTGGAAAGTCGTTGAGTTGTAGATGTAAGATTAATGACAAAAACGGATCCAGTATAGAAGCCATTTCTCATTGTTTGTTATAGGTGTTCTTTCTGAATGTCTAATCTTCAGGCTATGCGTTTTACTATCATGATGGATTCAGCTGCAACAATGCAATGGTGCCCTTTGAATACCACCCCAGCTATGGAATTGATCACAATTAGCTGCTTACATTTGTACACAATTAAACAAGTAAGTGGAATGTGGAATGAAGACTTGGCCCCGAGACATGCCTTTTCAGTGGGTTGCCCGGGGCATGTTTAACACAGCCCTTCATGGCTTCAACCTGGGGCAGATATTGGGGAATGGAATGATAAAAATGTACAACACTTCGGTGAGCCAATGACTCGTTTGACCTAAGCTTATAGTACCTTGCATGAGCTTTTTCAGCAGTCAGACCTCCTCTCCTTTGTTGGTTTCACCAGATGAGTGATGGATAAAGGGACCAAGAATGTTTTTAAGTAACCTATTAAATACTCATTGTAACTGACACTGGCCAGCCAGACTAGTAACGTAATGTAGGTTTATACTTGGCTCAGAAAATGTGTTTGTTCCCCTTTTAAGCATTTTGAGAGCACTTGCATTAACAAAAACTTGTAATCCAAATCCAGACCAGGTTGAACAATTATCATTGGGAAGAAGGTAGATTATGTCTTAGGCTTTCTACCAATAAAAATTGGTTTTGAAAACCTCCCAGACCGTAAAAAGCTCAAAGTGCTACAAAAAGTGTAACCATCTGGTGACAAGTACTTTATATGCCTTTGGATCATCTTTCATTTTCAGAAGATTCTCTATATGCTGTACACAATATTGAAAGACACAGACCAAGTACAGAGACAGAACGGACAATATTGACACTTTTTGTATTTGTCCTATTGTCCATTTCCTCAATTGCTTTGTTAAATGGAAACTTGAACGAAACCTGAATGCTTCTTCGTGCTTTTACTTTACCACACTGTGAGCAATAGTGATCAGTAACTGTTGGGAACGTCCTCAATAAAATGAGCTATGTGTTTGCTACAGTTGGGTGTGTAAACATGTTGGATATTGCGTGCGTGCGTGCGTGCGTGCGTGCGTGCGTGCGTGCGTGCGTGCGTGCGTGCGTGCGTGCGTGCGTGCGTGCGTGCGTGCGTGCGTGTGTGTGTGTGTGTTGTGTATAAGGCAATTGGTGTTTGCTTGAACCAGTAATTTGACCTTGGACTTGGTTGCATGTGTCATTGTATTCCAGCATTTTATTAAAAAAATCCACCGTGATATTGAATTGTATTCAATCAGGCACCGATGATATTGCTTACATCAGCTGGTTAAAAGTCCCCTACATTTGTTATGACTGTGCACACATGTTCATGGTGATTTTGATTTCACAATGAATGTACTCTTTTGGCTTAGGTATTCAGCATATATGGAATGTGATATAGGACATGTGAAATGATTTACTGTCCACTACTATATTGTGGACGACAAACATAATACATAATAACACATAATACATGCTAATAATGTATTTTAATGAATTATATTTACATTACAATTGAATTCCAATATTGAGTAAAAGCAAGCAAATGTGTTAGTGCTATTGGGAACATATCTGAGATTGACAACAAAGCATGGTCTTGGTCATTTCTTTTTTTTCACCTTGGATTTTAACGATTCAATGTTATATTGCAGCCCTTACATTTTCCTGTAGACCAGTGGATCCCAACCTCAGGGTATGGCCAGACTTTAGGGATGCAGCACAATTACTTCTCATGCCTGATTCAGACTGCTGTTTTTTCCTAGGAAATGGGCAGATTCTGATTGCTGATTGTTTTTGGCTACGATTGTTTTTTTGTTGTTGTTCTTTCCCCCACAAATTCCTTTAAAACTGGGGCAGCCAGTTCTATAAACCCAATGCTGCCACACAGACCCTATATTAAACCTTTTACTATATTATGGAAGATAATCGAGATCATTTTATAACAATACATAAACACATTATTTATTAGTTCATAAATATTGAGATTGTCGGCTTTTCCTTGGCATTCAAGGGACAAAACATTACATAAATACGACATTTAAGTGTCATATTAACTGTATAATTAACAAACTTGATCTGGCAATAGACACGCCATATTTTTACTCTCTGGCCTCCTGTGATTTGGCTTAGACCTATTACAGTGTTGGGCATGGTACGCAACTTTTTAAAGGCTGCAGGTCTTGTGTATCATGAGTTTAAAGTAGTCAATCAAGTCAACAATTTTGTAGGGTGACTCTTTTACTGGAAATGTAACACGTTAAGATAACGATTCGAAAAAATGGTAAAAGACCCACCGCTGCGACCTCACATTGTGTTTCGCTACCCGGGTCAGTGTGGACCTCTAGCCAGCCCCATTTCAGTGGGCGGGTGTACTTGCCTTGACAAACACCGTCAGCCAAGCAGTGTAACAAAACATGTGATGCTATCACAGTGCCCTGTCCAGAACAGCAGAAACATGTTTTCCGACGAGAAACTTTGCTAGTGCATACTCTTCTTCTTGTTCCATAGTTGTTATTTCTGCAATAACTGTCCTTATGGCTGTGTTCACTAATGTCAATGTTACCGCTTGTTGCATTGGGAGACACCACAAGTATTTTGCCTGCAGCGGCCTGTATGTTAAGTCATCAACTACGACACACTCCCTGATTGTCCCCGATTACATTGTAAGTTCAGGAAACCGTTGTGTGCGGCTTGAGGTCCAGAATGTGAGGTCACGTGATCAGGACGGTCTCCACACTACAATATGTGCCCACGCACAAGACCGCTGTCCAAGGAGGTTGAGGCTTGGGGTGCTGTTATAAAGTCTACCTTTTCTCTAAAGTATTGTTTTGCTTCACATCATAGGAACTGTGTGCTGACATGCAAGTACTATGGCTGCAATCGCTTGGCTACGTAGGCGCTAATTAGCCGTTTAGAGCCGTAATTATTGTTATTACGTTATTGAGTGAAACCCATTCTCCAGTGTGATGCAAGCTGGTTATTACATCTTATAACGGATCAATGAACCAAGCTATATGTCCATGGTGTCCAAGTATAGCCTACCTTTTATTGAAGGTACCTTTTATGATGGTGTCTTGTCTGCAATTCAACTGTACGATTGTTGTGAAGTCATGTGATTGGCTCCTGTAATCAGCACATTTTTTTAAGTTGACCGGCTCAATTGCAAATTAGGAGCAAAAAACATCCTGTTCTAGTTGATGGACGCTCTACCAGTTCATCCCTTCCTGATTTCGTCTGAAACATCGGCCAGTGGGTCTGACATTTTGACTGGCACTCACCTGAGTGAATCGCCCAAGTGATGCTTTTGTTTACCCTGCGCCAAAATACTAGCTTTGTGAGACTATCCCAATCTCATGAGTTCACATTATGCTTCTATCTGCACATCAGTCTCCATCCCAGCCCCGAGCCTCCATCCCGTTGAAAGTTTCTACGTTTTAGAATGCTAGGACCAATCAATGCTCAGGAGGAGAGAGCTTCAGTTCATGACAAGCAAGAAGCGCTCCACTCTGCCAAATTTGAAAAAAATGACGGCACCCAAGGAAGCAAACTATGGGGCCAGTCAAAACAGTTTTATCTGAAATACAGTGAATAACAATGTTTAAAGATTACCACAAATCGACACGTAAGGCTTTTCTCAGAGAATATTTGCTTTACTTCCAACCGCATTCAGCGAGAGTGAAGCGAGCGAGAGCTCCCAGTACAGACTGATATTCACTGTGAATTCATTGTGTGCAGGCGACAGTATCTGGATGGTTTTACATGATGCCACAACACTACGGCGAACGCCCATGACTGGCACGTGGTTTTTGCTTATGCCAAACAGCGAACACTGGAGGTTTTTGATTGTAGAATGCTGATCATATTTGTCGTTCAAATTCTTCAAATTTTTTTACCCCATGTCCAGTCAGGACAGTGACTTGTATGTTTTACTGTCCCGACATGACATTTTACTGACCCAGGGCGGTCATTGTTGACCCTGATTGTGTTGACCCCTTGGAGCAAGAACTGACATTAACTTGCAATTATCAATACTAAAGAAAATCATAAATGTTACCAATTATTTTCAGGATTAGGTATTGTGTGTGCATGCGTGCATGTGTGTGTGTGTGTGTGTGTGTGTGTGTGTGTGTGTGTGTGTGTGTGTGTGTGTGTGTGTGTGTGTGTGTGTGCGTGGGTTAGTGTGTGTGTGGGTGTGTGTGTGTGTTTGTGTGTGTGTGTGTGTTGGTGTGTGTGTTTGTGTGTGTGTGTGTGCGTGTGTGTGTGTGTGTGTGTGTGTGTGTGCGCGCAGTGCAGCTATGACAACATTGATAATGATTAATGATTCTCGGAATGTATGTTTACTG
>OMKQ01055092.1:0-15000 GCA_900302335.1 Phycis phycis | reverse complement strand
ACAACTTAAAGACAGAGATGACTCTTTACTGACATGTATGATGAGCACAGGGATGGCGATGCCAGTGGGGGACAAAGCTAACCTTGAGATTCCAAGGCGAAATCAGCCATCCCATCAGCCACTGGGTGACCACAGCGCCGATCAAGCTGTCAGGCACAACAAAGGAAGAACACATTTGTCTCTGACACTTTGCTCATCTAAATGAGTGGCTTAGCTTTAGATCCAAACATATAAAGTACAATAATAATACCATCCCCACTAAGTCCACTACTGATGTTTAGGATTGTTGTAGGGAGGCCACACACACACACACACACACACACACACCATATACTCTCACAAAGCTCAAATCTGGGCAAATGAGGCATTTCATTTTATTTAGCTGCTTATTTATTTATACAAATAAGAAGCCATGCTGCTTGAAGCATGGCTCTGAAAGCGTGTAATTGGCAAACAGCAAACACAAAGTCGGCCAGCACTAATAAACCTTTCCAAGTGGAAAGACAAACTAGAACATCCTGTCAAGACACCACCAGTCACAAACACTCAAAATAGTGTCTGCAAAGGCTTCAAAACAACAGTGTGTGGACCTGCCACTGTACAAATACCCAAGCCCCGTGTGTGTCTGCTTGAGAGCGCGTTGTGGTCTCACCTTGGTCAGGGAATGCCCCTGGTCAGCCAGTCGGACCCACAGCTGCTGGTTCATGAACAGGCTGGCCCTCCCCATCTGGACCACCTCCTGATCTCGTTGGAGCTGCTGCCTCTGGAGGACTCCCAGGGAACTTGCAAACAGAAAACATCATCATGACTGTGGTGCCCCCTATGAAGGGAAATATTTCAAGTTAGGTTAGGTTAAAATGCCACTTGCTTGTAAATTTCATCTTCAACTTGTAACATTTTGGTTTGGAATCTGTTTTCCATCTGCAAGAAAAGGAACAACCAAATCATAATGAACAAAACTATAATGAATAACGGCAGATTATAAAAGTACTAGCATTGAATTGGTTATCTTGTTCTTGTTGTCACCTCGGCGACTGCACGGTGCAGTTTGATCTCAAAGTCTTGCTGTGGGGACCAAAGGTTTGTACGTGTAAATACGTTGCAAAGTTCCACTGCACAACATCTCGAAGGATTTATCATTGACCACCGTCACCCTCGGCCCACACAGAAATCTGCTTCTTACCAAAATCTGGGTCATAAATTCCTCTGCCTCAGCATGAAATGCCTGTGTAAAAACACAACAGTGTCATCATTATAAAACAAGTGCTTACATAAATATCAAAATAATAAAAAGTGAAATTAATAACCCTCCTAAAATAACGGCCCATTGTCATTTTTTAACTTCTTTCTTTTGACCCTGCGTGAAGGAGGATCGTACCTCTGAAGCAGAATCGTTTGGGGTCAGATCTCTCTGGGATGTCACCGAGAACCAAAGACCTGATGGTGAGGTTGGCAAACAACAGAACAACCTCAACGATGACACTTGTGTTCTGGTAAGACACATCGTGACAGCGAAAGTGTGCTCATGGGAAGAAACTCTGGCAGCATCGAACCAAGCATCTTCCATGAGGTAACCGATGTTCACGTTTATAGCCTGCTTGTCGGCACACAAATCAAGGATGCAAAGGAACACAAACCAAAAGGGGTCTACACTGGGGTCTTTTTAATTGACATTCCACATCTTGGCTACAGTGGTGATACAAATACAAACACCTTATAAATGGAGAGAGGAAGGGAGCCTACCTCCAGGTGCAAGCTGAATCTGATGCTTTCATGACACTCGAGAAATATGATGTGATTGACAACATCTTGCCTGGCTGGAAGACAAAGCTGCTCTCTCTCTCTCTCCCTCTCTCTCTCTCTCTCTCTCTCTCTCTCTCTATTTTTAATCCCAGTCCCACTAGCAGGTGGGAACTAGAGAGGAGCCACATCTACAATGATGCCTGCTGTGAATATTTACTCACCAAAGGCCAGCAGCAAAATGAGGGTCACATGCAAGTAGAAAGGAGCTCTGCTTTCATGGATGTTAGCGCCATCTGCAGGCAGAGAGCATCAGGACAGGCTTGAGTGTGCAGCATAGGACCACAGGAGGGAATCAAATCTGTGGGTCGCTACAAGGTGTATTGCCCACATGGCTCAGCTACCTAGCCGCTAATACACGTGAGCTGTTGCTTTAGTAAATATCTCTTTACTTCTCCATCTCATTCATGTATTCTCTCTATTCACTCTATATTCTCCTCATCCCAGTTCTCCTGTTGTTCTCCTCCTGTACATCTCCTTAGTTGTTTTTCTATGTGGACTCACTGCCCTGACTCTGGCTCAGTGTGCTGCCGGAGGTTCCCTTGGCCTCCACCTCATCGGTGTCCAGGTGCTGGTGGTTCCTGCTGCCCCGGCTGATGAGGCTGCCGGTGCTGGAGCCACTAGAGGAACCGCGGGCACCGGCGCTGCTGCGGCGCCGCCCAAACACCCTTTAGGGATGAGTCAATGGTGGAAGGATTAGTCATAATAGTATTTATGATAGGAAAGAATAATAGGAAAATACTATGTCAAATGTGTTTGTGTGTGTGTGTGTGTGTGTGTGTAGATCGACCTACTTGACCGCTGTCTCTCTGTAGGACTTGTTAGGATCCTCCCCGTAGTAACCCACCGCCAACAGACGGTCGCTACGACGGGACATGAGCAAAGTCTGTGGAGGACAGACATGGAGAGACAGACAGTGACATGGAGAGACATGGAGAGACAGAGTTAGTGACATGGAGAGACAGACAGTGACATGGAGAGACATGGAGAGACAGAGTTAGTGACATGGAGAGACAGAGTTAGTGACATGGAGAGACAGACAGTGACATGGAGAGACAGAGTTAGTGACATGGAGAGACAGAGTTAGTGACATGGAGAGACAGACAGTGACATGGAGAGACAGAGTTAGTGACATGGAGAGACAGAGTTAGTGACATGGAGAGACAGACAGTGACATGGAGAGACAGACAGTGACATGGAGAGACAGAGTTAGTGACATGGAGAGACCGACAGTGACATGGAGAGACATGGAGAGACAGAGTTAGTGACATGGAGAGACAGACAGTGACGTGGAGAGACAGACAGTGACATGGAGAGACATGGAGAGACAGAGTTAGTGACATGGAGAGACAGAGTTGAGTCAGAGACATGGAGAGACAGAGTCAGAGACATGGCGAGAGATCGACAGAGACAGAGACATGGAGAGACATAGAGATAAACACAGAGACAGAGACACGGAGAGACGAGAGATAAACACAGAGACAGAGACACGGAGAGACGAGAGATAAACACAGAGACAGAGACACGGGGAGACGAGAGATAAACACAGAGACAGAGACACGGGGAGACGCGGAGAGCAGAGCCGTCAGGTGAGCTGGTCGTCGATCGGTGACATCGCAGAAGGTTCATGTTGAACTGAGGTTTTTGTTTCAACTCACCTCTCTGGTTATAACGCTGAAAAAGCTCTCGATGCACTCGTATCTCAAACTCCTGGTTTGGCTCAAGAACAAATATTAGACACGATAACACATTCTAAACTAAGAATGTTTGTAACGCGGTGCATCCGTTCAAAACAATACAATTTTACAAATAGCTATTAGCTTTATTAGCATAACACAACACTATAATATATTCTCTATTGCAATACTAATAGGAAATAAGGAAACAATGTCTCCACATGTTTTGAACATAATCTCCTGAATATAATTATTTAATTTAATCAGATGTGGTTCTTTGGTTCTTTGGTTCTTGTGGTTCGCCACGATTTTAGGCCACTGTTTGGCCCAAATAAATGAGTTTTTGCTATTTTGGGCCATTCATATGATAAATAATCAATAACCATATGGAAAAAGAACGAGAAAAGTATGTCCGAAGTGTCTAACATTACATTATTACGTTATTAAATAATGGCACATTTCCTGTGTGAAGAAAAGTGTTTCCGATCACTTGGTGTGTAACGACGACTCTCTCGGTCTCCTTTGGGTGAACCCGGTGTCGCCAAGGTGATCTCAGCGGCGAGCAGCCTCCGAAATACCCCGCGCTCATTGGCTGATTCTGGAAGCACGAGCTGGATGCGGCATTCGGGATGAGCGAACGCGTTTGAGCCCGAAGCAGCCGAGCGGCGTGTTTACACGTGTGGAATACGATCCGCCGATACAAAGGATACGGATTAGGTTGTTTCAGGAGAGCGGCGTGCGTTATGACGATCAGCCGCGTTTGAGCGGACTTGCGTGGGTTGATCAGGAGGGAGAACTGCCCTCACCGTTCATCGTGTTATGTAAGTCTTATGGATGCAGGAGAGGAGTCGCCCATCTAACTGGTGATTGTTGCAAGAACAACAAACAAACCGCGAATGGATAATAGACTGATCGAAGAAGGACAGTGTTTCAGCACATGCTCGAATGCACATCTTTTTTGAGGGGAGAATTATATTTGTCATTGTTGGAAGTACGCCTGTGCATCCGGCGGCCTATCCCGAGGTGTCTGGTGAGGGTGTCTGGCAGCGGCGCTCATTTCGCCGATTAGGTGCAGGTCTGTGCTGAGAGTGACATCTTTGACGCTCGGATTTGAATCCATGCGGATTGGTTTGACGGGAGGCTGATCTGAGGAATCCTCATTCCGTCTGCGGTGCACTGATTTTAATTGACAAGCGTCAGTGGTTGTGTGCTATAATGGCGGGCCAGGAAGAGCATCCACCCCGGCAGCAGAAGCAGACGCAGGAGAAAGCAGAGAAAGACATAGACGATGCGGAGCTCGCCCTGACTGGCATCAATATGCTGCTCAACAACGGATTCAAGGAGAGCGACGATCTCTTCAAAAGATACAGGTACTGCTTTTAACTTGGTTGTCGTAGCTGGATGTGGCCTAGTGTTTTTAATCCTGGCTGTCGCCTGTTAATTATTTCATGTCCGTGGGTGAAACGTGATGAGCATTACATTAAAAACTGCACTTGCACCTGATTTTACATCACGTGTTTTTTAGGCTCTACTGTTTACACTGTCTTATTAAAGCATGTCATATAATACCAATATGTTGCCTAAATAGATTAGACAACGCATCCCAATCGTTTGACTTGTACTGCTTAGGCTTACGTTCCGGACCGTGGGTGCTGTCATCTCACACTTTCTCTCTCTATTCAGGACACAGAGTCCACTCATGAGCTTCGGTGCCAGCTTTGTCAGCTTCTTGGTGAGTTCTCTCTTCACCGTGAAAGGGGTCGGAGAACATCCTGGGGCGATTTGCTGACGGCCATGCGGAGCGAGACTTAACATAAGGGGTCGAACCCGGTGTCATTTGCCTGGTAGTCAAATGACATCCTGCAGCCACCATGCATGACACTATAGCCTGCCCTTCCACCCCCACCATTACAGACCGTACTCGATTCTCCTTCCAAACATGAATGGGTCACATTCATGTGTCATCCTCGCATCCATGACACCTATTCATTTCCCCCCTCGGCCACACTGTTTACACATGTAGCCCTGCTGCGGGGCAGTTGATGGGGTTGGTGGTGGTGGTGTCGGTGGGGGCGCTGACTTGACCCTGTCACCAGCGGTTTTGTCATCACAGCTCTGGTTTGAAGTGGGGAGATGATGTCATGCTCTGTACCAAGATACACGTGTCTCTCTTGAGGGAAGGGATGTATGTGTGTGCTTGTGTGTGTGCGTGTGTGTGCGTGTGCGCGTGTGTGTGCGTGTGTGTGCGTGTGTGTATGTGTGTGTGAATGTCAAGAGAATTGTCCTCGGTTCCAGTGAAACAATCGTCCCTGTGTAATCTGTAGCACGAGGGTCTCACCGCATATTCTATTGGATCTGTTTGCACTGTTTTCCATTTACTGCAGTTCACCTGGGTCATAAACATTATTTTTGTTACTATTATGTTGTGGACACATTTATATTACACCATTCATACAGTTATGTTTATTATTAAACCCATGTCGCACACAAAAAACGCATAAAACAGTAGAAAGTAGACAACAGTAGAAAGGGGCCTATAATACAACCCCCTGTTAAGCATGAATAATCCTGTCCCTGCCATGATCACACTGGACAGTGGTGCACCTTCCCTTCATGTGAAGCCTCTGTCGTGATCACACTGGACAGTGGTGCACCTTCCCTTCATGTGAAGCCTCTGTCGTGATCACACTGGACAGTGGTGCACCTTCCCTTCATATGAAGCCTCTGTCATGATCACACACAAGCTGCCACAGTGTGATCATTTATCATGTCAGAACGTAGACAGTGCACTGGTACAGATGATTACTGCAGATCGTATGGTCGTTATCATTTTCTGATGTGTGTGTTTGTGCGTGTGTGTGTGCTTGTGTGCGTGTGCCCATGAGTTCATGCACACGTAATTGTGTGTGTGTATGTATCCGGTATCCTGCATGATTGTGCACTGACCTGTGTGCGTGTGCAGAACGCCATGATGACCTTTGAGGAGGAGAAGATGCAGATGGCCTGTGACGACCTGCGCACCACAGAGAGGCTGTGCGAGAGCGACAGCGCCGGTGTCATCGAGACCCTCCGCAACAAGATCAAGAAGAGCGTGAGTGTGACAGAAACGACTCGATGCATTCAACCTGCCTCGGGACCACCCAGGGACAATGAGCTCATTGGCCTACTCTGCCGCATGTACACTGATGGAAACTGAAATGTTGATTAACGTGCACTGTCCCTGGTAAATAAATACATACATAAATGTATCCCTAGTGTATCCCTAGTCTATTTCGAGGGGGGTACATTAGAAGTTGGAGAACCACTGATATAGTACATGGACCATCGATACCTTTGTATGTCACTGATCTATTCACATACCCTCTTGGGATGTGATGTTTTGTACATGTCAATATCTAGATATATTCTTAGACCGTGAGTGCATACATTTCAGTTCACAGTTGTACAGAAATGTGCTTAGTGAGTTTGATGCATGAAGAGATTAAATCTCCATTACAACATGCAGCGTGACACAGTGAACAAACAAACACAATGCATTAGTGTGACAGGACAACATTAAACAGGGCGCCAGTGGAATGATGAGGGCCGGAGGCCTGGCAGGGCATGGAGGGAGGCTGTCAGGATGAAGCTCAGCTGAAAATAGCTCTTCCGCAGTGTGGGGAAACATCAGCACAGAGGCCGTTCTGGGTCACCATGTTGGATTGCATGGCGCTGGGTAATTGCTGTGGGTCGGACTTCAGTCGCAGCGATAACGTTGACTGTGATTTGACACTGATGATGTTTTGTCATTCATTGAACATCCGCAACATGCCGCGTTTAACATTGCATAATAGTCTGGATAGAAGATCTCTGTGGTATTATAGCTTAATGATGCTGTCGACCGTGAACATTTTAGTAGCTAATAGCCTCTGAGATTCTCTGAGTGTTTAAAGTTAGATAGATAGATAGATAGATAGATAGATAGATAGATTCATTCATTCATCTCAAGGGAAACTTTTGAAGTTTAATGTTTGCATATGGCGCATTGTATGTTGTTGTATGTGTTTTAGTATACCGGTATATTGTATGTATGTTTTAATGTGTATGTGCACGTATGTTTGTATGCGTGTGTATGTATGTGTTTCTGTGTGTGTGTGTGTGTTTCTGTGTGTGTTTGTATGCGTGTGTATGTGTGTGTGTGCGTGTGTGTGTGATAGATGGACTCTCAGAGGTCCGGGGTGGCAGTGGTGGACCGTCTGCAGAGACAAATAATCGTGGCAGACTGTCAGGTCTACCTGGCCGTTCTGTCATTCGTCAAGCAAGAGCTGTCAGGTAAATGTCATCCACTCCCAAGCAGAACAGCAGCGTGGGGCAGTGGGCCTGAACTTAGATTTGTGTTCCCAAGAGGTCGGTAATGGCTGAGCGTCTGCCCCCCCATCGCAGAGAATGAAGGTGGTTGAAGAGTTTCAAAATAATCAGTAAGGGTTTTTTTCAAGCGAACAAAGAAAAAGAGTGTACAGGTCAGAAAAGCTAATTATGACTTGAAAGAAAGAATTTCTGCTGTATCTATATGGAAAATCTGACATCAAGTGGAAACAGGAAATGATGAACCAACGCAGGTGGAAGACATGACCTTACAGGGTGACGTCGTGCTCGCCTCTTTTCTAATAGAAGAGAGTGCTGCTTAACGTGCCAAAATCATAAAGAAATTGGACCGTCATCTTTCCAAATCGGATCATGGAGAATGTTGATCCAAACTGTGACATTGGTGTCCTAGTGAGCGTTCAGCTCAGTCAAACTCCGACATCGGCATCCTGGCGAGTGTCACATTGGTCCGTTGTTTAGATTTGCCTCATGTTCCCCCAATGCGCAGCGTACATCAAGGGGGGCTGGATCCTCCGGAAGGCCTGGAAGATGTACAACAAGTGTCACAGCGACATCAGCCAGCTGCAGGAGGCGTGCCAGAGGAGGTCCTCTCTGGCGGACAACGCCAACCACAACGCGCCGGCGGTGACCGGCGTGACGGCGGAGGCCCTGGACCGCCTCAAGGGCTCGGTGAGCTTCGGCTACGGCCTCTTCCACCTGTGCATCTCCATGGTGCCGCCGCACCTGCTCAAGATCATCAACCTGCTGGGTTTCCCCGGCGACCGCCTCCAGGGCCTGTCCTCCCTCATGTACGCCAGCGAGAGCAAGGACATGAAGGCCCCGCTGGCCACGTGAGTAGACCTCGTTTGCAGGGACACTGAGAGGAACAAGTGAGAGACTGATGGGAGAGAGAGAGAGAGAGAGAGAGAGAGACGAAGATAAAAGCAATTGTTTGGATGTGTTTTTTCACTCACTTCAAATGAAAACGAAAACTAGGGCAGAGTAACTCAAGTATTTTTAGTGCGAGTTCTATTTGATGTATTTCCATGTGACCTGATACCTGAATACTGCAAATATCAAACAATTTCACTTCCCTTTTTTGTTAAACTCTTGTTTAGCTTTCTTGGCAGACACATGGAAATGTAAGCAGGTAGATTTACTATTTAGTGTAATATATAGATGACGCCAATCCTATTTCTGGCATTAGGTTTTATTAATTTGACACGTATTTGTAATACAATGGGCTGTTGTTTGGTGTCTTATGTTTAAAGGTCAAAACCAAAAACAAAGGTCTGAGTCAAGCAAAGGCCACACACATCGGGGCCTGCTGAAGAAGACAAACAACATCTTTTCATTTAAAATAAAAGGGTGTAAACAATATCTTGTAATAAAAGTGAGCAGTATGTCCTACCAAATGTATTGAATGTTGTTGGGGGTGGACCTTTAGCTAGTGTCGGTCTGTTGGCATGAAAATGAGGCAAAAGATTGACAAAAAGAAAGAGAAATGGAATCTTAGAGGCTAAAGGTTTGTGCGTTTCACCTTATATTCATTCAGAGAGTGAACTATGTCGAAGCGCTGTGGTGGACCGTCTGTTGACACACTGATTTAATCACAGGCTGCTCTCGGGTGAATGTGCTCCTCAGGCTGGCCCTCTTGTGGTACCACACGGTAGTGCTGCCCTTCTTCGCTCTAGATGGCTCAGACACAAACGCCGGCCTGCTGGAGGCCAAAGCCATCCTGCAGAGGAAGTCTGTGGTCTACCCCAACTCCTCCCTCTTCATGTTCTTTAAGGGACGAGTCCAGAGGCTCGAGGTGGTACTGCGCTGATGTTCTGGCATGTTCATCAAATAACATCCCTTCATCTGCGCCTCTTTAAATAGTAACATAGTCCTATTTAAAAAGAAAAGTAATTACATGCAATTACCTGCTTGATTATTTTCTCACATGAGTTCAGTCATTCACCATGTCACGTTGAATTATTCATCTACTGATATTTGCATTGAATGTCTTCTGCATGACCTAATGTACAGTAGTCATCCTTACTTGTTTCTCTGTGTGTGTGTGCCGCGTCAGGCACATTCATGGCTCATTTGTGTGTGTGCTCTCTCTCTCTCTCTCTCTCTCTCTCTCTCTCTCTCTCTCTCTCTCCCTCCTTTGTCCCCAGTGCCATATCAACAGTGCTTTGGTGTCTTTCCATGATGCTTTAGAGCTTGCATCAGACCAAAGAGAGATCCAGCATGTGTGTCTCTATGAGATTGGTATGTTTCTCCACATGAGGTTAGCTGCTCTGTTTGC
The DNA here is from genome assembly GCA_900302335.1 of Phycis phycis. Taxonomy (NCBI): domain Eukaryota; kingdom Metazoa; phylum Chordata; class Actinopteri; order Gadiformes; family Phycidae; genus Phycis; species Phycis phycis. The sequence goes on along the minus strand of OMKQ01055092.1, from coordinate 4,884 downwards.
CCTTCTCCAACTGCCCAGAGCATTGCACTGACAAACGTGTGTGTGTGCCTGTGTGTGTGTATGTGTGTGTATGTGCATTCCAGGCTGGTGCAGCATGATAGAGATGAACTTTGAAGATGCACACAGGTCCTTTGAGAGGCTGAAGAATGAGTCTCGCTGGTCTCAGTGTTACTACGCCTACCTGACCGGAGGTGAGCCATTCCCACTCTGTCTCCACGGAGATCTTACAGCCTCACTGTAGTGAGGCCTGGACCCAAGAGGCAAACGCATGGTGTGAATAATTCAAACGTGGTTTTAAACCCACTTCACGCTTCTCTGTGGCGTGTCTGCGCTGCTACTCATCAGACCGCACACGCCCCCCTTTAAAGCCATCGATGACGCAAAGACACACAGTCCTACAGCTCAGCTAGCATCGCCCTAGCATCACCAACCTGGGTGTCGTTTCGTTCCCGTCAGCATGAGGGTAAAAGTACAGCCTGGTAAAGCAAAAAAAAACGGTATTTTCACTGCGCTTTTTAAGACATGTCAATATATGATACTTTTTCAACATGCTTGCAATGTTCTGCATGTTTCATTTGCTCGTGGGGCTCGTTACACGCGGCGCTGGAGGCGCTGCCCCCTTGTGTACGTCGCGTCGACGTGGAAGTTGAACTGATCGCTCGGCAGAAGACCCGCGTGGTGACTCAGAGACACAAGGAAGAGTGACTTCAGCTTGACTTGTTTGGTCCAGTGTGCCAGGGTGCTGCAGGGGACCTGGAGGGAGCCGGCGGCGTTTTCAAAGATGTGCAGAAACTGTTCAAAAGGAAAAATAATCAGATTGAGCAGTTTGCCCTGAAACGGGTGAGGTTCACATGTGTTCTTCTTCTTTGAGACATTTTCGTGTCGTTATTGTTTTTGTCATCAGTACAACGTATCAGTCTGTGTTTTTGTGTGGCAGGCTGAGAGGCTGAGGAAGACCCCCCCCAGCAGAGAGCTCTGCTTCCTGGGAGTCGTCGAGGTCCTCTACCTGTGGAAAGCACTTCAAAACTGTTCCTCCTCCAAACTTCAGATCATGAACCAAGGTTGGTTTCCATGTCATAATGGATCCCGATTCATTGTTACATTACATTTACATTGAGGGCATTTAGCAGACGCTTTTATCCAAAGCGACTTACAAAGAGTACATTTGTCATCAGAAGGTGAAACATTTCATTGCTGCTAATACAGTAAGACAGTTACCAGAACAAGTTTCAAGCATTTCAAGTGCTAGATTAACCATTGCACATCATCTCTGTACAACATCTCTGAAGTGCCAATTTAGTAGTGGTTTATATTTTCACAAGTGCATTGTGCACTAGTGTTATGGTCAAATGCCACCTCTCTCTGTAACAGCAGCATGTGATGATGTAACCAAGTCCTATTATTCCTCTTCCCTGCCCAGTGTTGCAGGGTCTGGACGACGTACCTTGCAGGGGTCTAAGACACCTCCTCCTTGGCTCCATTCACAAATGCCATGGCAACACTAAAGATGCTATTCAGGTTAGACTCTAGAGTTGGCGTATAAGTAAGGAATGAACCTCGACGAGGGCTCCCGGGGTTGTCAACAACCACCACACCTCGCTTATATCACAGTTACCAACAGTGATGACATGTTAGTGACCTTCATCAATAATGTTATTGACAAATAATGCACTCTCTTGGAAAGTTATTGACCAATCAGGATCGAGTTGCTATATATTTATTACGCCGTGGTGTAACAAATCAGGTCCCCAGAAATGACATCTAAACGATACACAGTATCTACGATACGTCACTTACAGGAATTTCAGTTGGCTGCCAGGGATGAATACGGCCACCAAATCAACTCTTACGTCCAGCCATACTCCGTCTACGAACTGGGCTGCGTTCTCCTCACCAAACCAGAGGTGAGTACTGCCTTGGCCTCCGCCAATCCCGACTTGACCGACGACGGAAACGTAAAACTAACGGGTCTGTCTGTACTCCCACTCAGACGGTGGGGAAGGGGAGATCCTTGCTCCTCCAAGCAAAGGTAATTCTCTAAAAAGAACACACATGCATTTCCCGCACAAAAGAATGGTGCAATTGATCCTTAAAGTGAAGTCCAATTGATTGTCGTGTCCGATGTTTTTAAAGGAGGACTTCACTGGCTACGACTTTGAGAACCGGCTCCACGTGCGCATCCACTCAGCGCTGGCTTCCCTCAAAGAGCTCGTGCCTCAGTGACCACCAGCCGGGCTGCCGGTCCAAGCGTGTGTGCGTGTGTGTGTGTGTGTGTGTGTGTGCGTGTGGTTGGAAAGCCATTTGTTCTCCTGTAAGAAGCTACCGTGGACAGGGTCCTCATCCCTACCACCAACCCCCGCCCCTCCCTCTTCTACATTTGACATGTTTACCCCACCATATGTAGTAACCAACATTTTCAAAGCTGGTAAGACGCGCTCCTTCATGGCCGGTGTGGTCGGAGATTTGATAATTGTGCCTCCCGTCACCGACCCCCCCGCCCCTTTGTGCGCCGTCCAAGTACACAAATGAAGCCTTTCGCCGATGTCATGTGACGGTAACATGAACGCATGCAAACGGTGCCGCTGCTTCTCGGCCTCTGCAGGAGAACCACGCCCCTCTGGCCCTGGTCTTTAAAAACGGACGCAGAGCAAACGCCCGCACGCGGTGTCGGGTTTGGTTTTCCTGGAACAACGCGCACACGACGAGCCGGTTTACCTCACGTTTGCTGGATTTCTGGTTTTTCAAGGCGCGCCACCGTTCACCCAACCCAACGGCACCAGCGCTTTAGACTCTTGTCGGATAATAATAACAATTATGAAACCGTTTCCCTCCTTCGCCGAACTCCTTTGACTTAACACTTGGTGACTTTCCCGACAACGATTTACTCAACGCACCGTCTTAGTTGTAACATATTCGTAACGTTCAGCGCACCTCGCCGTCCTCAGGCGATCGTTTACTTGAAAACAGCGGGCGTCGATGCGAGCCGTGCCCGTGTAGGTACGTGCTAGTGGATCAAGCCCCGACGGGTTTGGTATTTAATGTCAGCGTCATAAGCATCAAATACACCTAGCCTATTTTCATAGTATTTTTCATGTCACCGGAAATGTTTTATAATTCCATGATGTGGCGGTTGAAGGTGAAGTGATGAGGGTTGCTGAATGGAAAACAATCAGGGTAAGAAGAGCTGTATGCGACAACGCAAGTTTAAAAACCAAGTGGCTTATTGTAGCCGTCACGAGACACCGATAACAGCACATCATTGGTTCACTTCAAAGTTTGGGCACAGTTGATCATGTGAGTTTATTAGCCCCCGATGATATGAATCAACTATTATTTCAGGGTATACCGTCACTCCACTGCATCTCTCCGAAGCATGGGTCACCAGAGCAATACCTACAAAAACTGAACTGTTAGGGACATGTGCACAACATGTCCCTGTTATTCTCCCCTCCCTGATTTTAACTGTTGTTTTCCTCCAACTTTGTTCACTTCTGAATTAGTCACAGCCTTCATCCCATGGAACCACTAGTGATGTTGCTGTTGTGAATCTTTAAGGGAGTTTGTGGAAGGAATACAATGCTGACCCAGCAGTAAGTTGAAATGCTGCCTGTTTCGCTGAAGGCCGTCTCGGGGTGTTGACCGTGTTGAAATTGAGGTTGCGTTTCAGGATTATGGCTTCCCTGTGTTACTGAACTCTAATAAAAGTGTTGTCAGTTATCAACAATTGTACCATCTCGTTATCTTGGGGGTGGGTGTTTTTACTGAAAACATTTCATGCCAGAAACTACATTGTTTTCTATTGCATTTACTTAACTATTTAGCATATACGAGTGCATTTAACACAATATGTGCAAAATTAACTATTGTCGACGAACACAAACAAACACTAAATTATTTATCCTAAGTGTACGTGGGGCCATTACTAGCTACTATACCAGCTAATGCTCTCCTATCTCCAATGTGTTACAATTAGATTTACACGTTACATAATGTATGACCCTATTAAGATGCTGAGGTCTGTTCAAGCATCAGCTGCCACGTTTGAATCCACTACGCTCACAAGTGGAACATTTCAGCATAAAGCAGGAAAACAGCATTATGTAGTTGAACCTTGTCTTCCTTTGCATGTGTAGCCAGTTACTAAATCAAGAAAACAAACAAGGAAGTTACACATGAAGCATTCAGAAGAATGCACTTTCTCCACCTCTAAAAGATATTTGGATAGCATCACACAGGGGAGGAAGTGTAAGAGTCTTTATTATTAACCGTAACCGTTGGACACAATCAGCAAAAAGAATGGATGAGAAAGGACACCACATGCTGCACTTAGATCTTGTTGAAAGCCGCAATATCAACACTCTGGATCTAAAAAAGGAGGAACAAACGCCCATTAGCTTACAACAGCTTAGAACCACATGGCATTTTGTCGAACGTACATGTTGCCCAGCTTTACCCACTGTGTGAGTGAGAGAGACAGACAGATGGTGTGCGATACTCACGTAGTCTTCAAACCTGGTGATCTCCTCCTCCAGCAGGTCGGTCCCCACCTTGTCGTCCTCCACCACGCAGGCGATCTGCAGCTTCCTGATGCCGTAGCCCACCGGCACCAGCTTGGACGTGCCCCACAGCAGCCCCTCCACCTGCACCGAGCGCACACACTCCTCCAGCTTCGCCATGTCCGTCTCGTCGTCCCACTGGTGGGAAGACGGGTGGTGATGGAGGGGGGGAACACGTGCATTCACTTGTTAATGTGTAGCGGGGTTTCCAGTGTCAACATTGACCTGCCACACACTGAGTCGGGCAGCACCACCTTTCCCCTCTCTCCTCTCCTCACAAACAAGTTGAAAATGGACCCGTAGGACTGAATAGCAAATGGAGACCACT
>OMKQ01055077.1:0-10586 GCA_900302335.1 Phycis phycis | reverse complement strand
AGGAAGAGAGTAAGACGGGCAAAAGGATAGAAGGGGAGAGAGAAGAACAGAGGGGGAGAGAGGGAGATCTATAGAGAGAGAGAGAGAGAGAGAGAGAGAGAGAGAGAGAGAGAGAGAGAGAGAGAGAGAGAGAGAGAGAGAGAGAGAGAGAGAGAGAGAGAGAGATCATCCTTGTGCTTTGAAATGGTAGTTCACAAATACATCTACAACCCACACAGTAATTTGTAATTTCCAACAGGGCATTAGTGTGGAATGAACAAAGAAATCGAACAAAGAAAAAGTAGCAACAGCCCATGGTTGAATTTATTTGCCTTTTACCAACAAGTGGAATAAAGTATTTGCTACTTGCTGGTGGATGACTAGAACATACCAAACCGACTGTAGTGACGGTTTTGGCAGAGATTTGTCCTCTGGATTGAGATAATTGGCTGTCATTACCACATATTAAAAGACTTAAGTGCTCATTTAAAATGCCAAGTACTTGCAACAAATGTATGTACATTTTATAAACCACAAATGTGCACTTAGTAGCAAATGTCTCAGAAGACAAGAAATAATATCACTCAAACGAAATCACGACGGCATCTGAATCCTTGGCCCGTTCTTCTCTCTCACGTGTTCAACAACCGACCAACAAGCATCAAGCATGGCTGCTATCAGAGTGTGTGTGCCGTTCTGTATCCTGGGGATAACATTGTCTCCGGATAAATGACGCACGGCGCGAGCCGCAGAGATTGGTCCGTGGAAGAGAGTGGGAGAGTGATGATTGAAGTAGATAACATCTGTTTTACCAAGAGGCGTTGTATTAACCTTATCATGCTACTGCCATCACTCTTTGTCTTTCTAGCTCTCTCTCTCTCTCTCTCTCTGCTATCTCCCTCTCCCTCCCCATCACTCTGTATCTCCCCCCTGGGCATATATTTTTGTCTATCTACCTCCCTCCCTTTCTCCCTACTATATATCTCCCTGTCTCTATCCCTCTCTCCCTCTCCCTCTGGTCCCTCTATCTCTCTCTCTTCACCCATCTCGCCATCACCCTGCCTCTCTTTTACTCTCTCCCTCCCTCACTCCACCTCTATCTTTTGGCTGTCTGTAAGACATGCGGATGTACGTGCCGTGCACCACAGTCCGTTAGCTTCCCTCTTAGATGTGTCTCTTGCAAACATCGCAGCCCGATTGAGCCCTACATGGTTTATCAATCTGACACTCAACACCCGTCACCGTCAATGTTTAAAATAAACATGTACAAAGTACATATCTTCAAGCAGACAAGATCCCTGTTGGTGCGGACGTGTTCTGATCCATGGTGACGCACGGTGAACATACGCCTCATTCTATCTTCAGCCATTGCAGGAGTTATAGGCGTCCCGCAAGGAAGCCTGGAGGTAGGCTGGGGCTTGACCGGGGGCTCAAGCCCCGAGGTCTTTGGTCTGGGAGTCCAACACATATGCTATCAAGATCTACTCATTTGACCCCCACACACATACACCACCCCCTGCAACCACGTACGTAGTTATGAACTGTCACTGGTATCTGGGGGTTTGATTACATTGCACTTCCTCACCACCATGCGTTTGCTTTGATGTGTCTTTCCTGACATGGCAAACCCTCGACGTCCCACGAATAATACAGAGAATCGAGGTCTCCATTGAGAAGAACAGAACCCCCCCACACACACAGACACACACACACACCGTGTGTTTGTCAAAGCAGCCCCGGTTGACTGTACGTCCTGAAGACAGTGGACATGAGAGGCCTGGCACAAAGAAGCAATTGAAGCGATTTCTTGCCACACTTTAAAAAGCCTGGGGAGGTTTGGTTGAACAGGGCAGTGGCAGACGAGGAGGTACAGGAGGAGGCCGCTGTGTGTAACATAAGATATTAATGCATCGTTGTTGCTCACTGGACAAATAGAAAAAATGTACATACCTAAACAGGACAGAATAGTGTTGCCGTGAAGGGGTTGCGACTCCCAGCCAAAAAAGGCACTGGGTTCGATCCCCAATCTCTGCAGCCTACCTTTGAGCATCCTTCAGCCTTCATGCCTAAGCCCTGCCTGCTCCTAGGTCAGATGAATCTGAAGTCATCTTTAAATAGCTTTGGATTCCAATAACGTACTCAACATTAATGTTGCTACAGCATCCGTTCATATGACTACAACTATTTGTTATTCTCTTTTAAAAACGCCCAACGGCATTTTGTTTCAGACAGTTGAGTAGCACAGGTAACCAAGATACACTGAGAAATCATTCTGATTAAGTTTCCCATTGAGCCAGACCACTGTACAGGCAGCCAGCCTTAAAGCAGCACCAACTCAATGGTGCCGCCGGTACCACAGCCAGTAACAGTTGATGGTGCAGCAGTGATGACATTCTAAGTAGATTACTCGACAGGCTCTGGAGCGGCTCGGCGAATAAAGAAAAAAACCCACAAAAGCTAAAGCTAAAGCAAAGGCATGAGAACAGCATCGGGGGCTCGGAAGATGAGCATCAAGCCCCGCTGGGTGATTATGAGTCAGAGACACATTGAAATGTGAGACTCATTGGAGACACAACCTGGCAGCCAGCCACTAAATACAAGACCTATTTAACTTCTAAATCCTTAGGTGCAGGGGTTTTGTGCGGGAGTAATTTCACGGGAGCAAAAAAGCTTCCATCTCCTTTCACGAGGACTAACAGCATTAAAGTGGGAATACACGTTCCTAAAATCAGCATTTATCCTTCAGAGTCATGGACAACTGTGCCTCTAAAATTAGAAAATGATTTGGTGCATGAGCCATGCATTATGGGATAATTGGCGGTAGATTAGACGTTATTATTTTGTTATAAAGAGTCTCGGGCTGGGAGCAGATGGCAGACTTTTTAGTGGTTGGGGACCCGAGTTCAAACCTGGCACCTTGTCTTCTCTTCACTGCTACAAGGCTTTTAACGCTTACACTCTTACACTGGCTTTCACTCCAGTCGTAGTAAGTCACACGCAAATCGGAAAGAGCAGAAAAAAACACTGCAAACATATTTTTCTCGGAAAACATCAAACTTCATTTAAATATTGCATATTCAGGTTCAGGTTCAAGCCTGTAGGGTGAGCAGCCATGTCGGTTTAGACAGTTGGTGTGGATACTGAGAGATGTTTGATGGTTGCCGTTCCTTCTTTCTCCATTCCCTAGTCCTTCTGTGACCTGTGTTGTCACTCTGCCTTCCTTTTCTACCTCTGCTCTTCTTTCTTTGGATAACTTTTTGTTTTTTTATGACTACTGCCCTTGGAGATTTACAGTATTTAATATCCTACCGACTGCACTGTCATTATCGTTGTCGGAATCATTACAAGCACTGGCGTGTTCGTTATTTATGATAACGTGAGAGAATCGGTGCCGGCCCTCGTCTCTCTAAATAAAGCATAATCCTGGTTTTATTGATTTCCATTAAGCGCAATGGCACACTGTACTACTCTCTAAATCTGCCACTGGTCAACAAGGATTTAAGCGAAGCAGTGGAAAACAGTCCGATCCCCAATAACAGATCAAACACTTCTGTTGCCATGGCCATCACTATGCACCACGGCCGGAGGTCAAACACGACCTGAGCCAATCAGAGCTGAACACCACACTTTTCACCAACTCAACCCCTCTGCATTTTGTTTGGCTTCAGTTGTGCATTCCGTTTACTGCAAGTATGACTCTTTTCAGACTGAATGTTGAAAAATGACATCACACAGGTAGAGTAAGCACGTCTTCTATAAACAGCACCATTATCTTGAATAACATTTCCTTTGACCCATTCACAATAATCGTAATTACCTTGGTCTAATCAGAATTACAATTCTAACCCTGCATTAGGATTTGACTTAAATTACATTTAGTAAATGAACAGCATGCCAATAATGGCAATTTACAATTTCAGTGTAGAAGGTGATCTTGAGTCTTTCATTGGAAATTCAACACACTTTAAACTTGTCATTCAAAACATTATGTTAAAAGGTGCACCTCCTTAGATAAATCATCTAAACAATCTGTTGAAAAATACTTTCAAAAAATATTTTTATGTTTTCAGGTGGCCATCTCTGAAAACACTTGTAGATACTCAGAGGGAGTATTATTGCTGAATATTTTCATCATGGTGAGATGCAGCCGGGCCTTTTCCTCTGTGGGAACCTTCTATTCTGAGATCAACCCTGTTGCTCCTGCACACCTTTCCCCCTTGGCTGAAAGCCTTGTTTGTGGTGACCTTGTAAGACGGCAATTCAAATATAGAACTTTATGGAAAAACCAAAAGGAAACAAGACAAAAAAAAGTAACCTTCTATGTGAACAGAGGTCTTTAGTATTCCCTACTTCACACTGCTTCACCCTCACAGACACGACCTGATAGGCTACTGGATTTGCTTCCATTGCCCTTGTTCAGGATGTTGTCTCCTGAACCAATCGCGTCCTATTTGAGTGATCTCTGGGCCACTGCATTCACTCCACATGCTGCTGCAGGAGACAGCATGCCGATGACAAAAGGTTGTGGCGGAAATATGAGTCTTCCATTCAGGAAATGTTTGCATCTTAATTCATGTTAACCCACACACTAACATGGCAGTGTGAAGAACAGCTACATGTTGATCTTGCTTTTGTGTGAGAAAAAGAAAACAACTTCATCAAGAGAGACCAAAAAGTAATCTGGTGGGTTTTCTGACAACTCAACAGCATAATGTGTTAACAGGCAGGCTGTAGGCGCTAATAAGAAGTAGGAGCTGGTCGCATACCTTAATCTAATACAGAGAGTAATGGCTGCTGGGAAAGGAAAGGAGCAGGTTAGCAGCTTAGCGGGTTAGCGGGTAGCATGGTGCATCCGTGTGGACCACTGAATATATCTAAATTTGATTCTAAATAGAGGACAGAGAGACAGAAAGAGGCAGACATGAGAAGCAGAGAGAGCGGGAGAGAGCAAGGAAGACACTGAGTGAAGGAGAGAGAAAGTCAGATATTGAGGTGGGAAGGGGCATCACGTAGGTAGAGGCAGAGGAAGATGATAGATTTATAAAAAACAGTCCAGAGTAAGACTGAAGGGGAGGCAGAGCAGTGTTCATATGTGTACAGAAAACATTGTGGCCGAGACAGAAAGATGACGAGACACAGTGTAAGAGAAATGGAGTGCATTGACAGATCTGAAGGAAACATCGTCCAGAGTCCCAGTGTCTACCAGAGAGAGAGTAAGAGCATGAGAGAGAGAAAGAGACACTCAAGGAGAGGTAGTGTCTGTTGATAGGTCTATAGGAAACATGGTCCAGAGTCCCAGTGTCTACCAGAGATAGAGAGAGAGAGAGAGAGAGAGACTGAAGTATAGTATGTTGATAGGTCTATAAGAAACAGCGTCCAGAGTCCCAGTGTCTACCAGAGATAGAGAAAAGGAGAGAGAGAGAGAGAGAGAGAGAGAGAGAGAGGGAGGGAGAGAGAGAGAGAGACAGAGACTTAAGTAGAGTATGTTGATAGGTCTATAAGAAACAGCGTCCAGAGTCCCAGTGTCAACAACAAGAGACACTGTGACTGACAGTCCACTGAGGAGCCCCGGTACACTGAGGTGACAGCTAGCACACCAACATCGGGACAGTGGTAAAGTGACACTGACAAGGAGTGGCATGTTCTCTCTCTCTCTCTCTTTCTCTCCCTCTGCCTCCCTCTATGCATGCATACATAAACCAGTGAGCAAGCGAAGCAAGTTAAAATAAATAAATAACTAAACATATATATAGATATGGGTCAGGTGTTACTGGTGTTATAGAGCACTATAGTGGCACATGAACGTGGCGTGGCTGTAGGTATTGTGTTTCTGACTAGATTCTGATTCCTAAAACAGCCTGTTTGCATCCTTTAAATAGATTCCATAACCGCTGTCTTCTTTTTAATGGCATGCATCTGAATTCAATATTTGTCGCTTTGAATAAAATAAAGAAATGACACTAAATCCTTAAATTGTAGTAGACATTCATTAATTCAACCTTAAAATTCTCAGGGAATTGAGGGGGACCCTCTTTTAGAGTGGCACTGAGATTAAACCATAGGAAATTAAATAAATAGATGCATTTATGAAAAAAAACAAACAACAAAATAAATCAGTTAAAACAATTACAGGCAGATATCGAATGGTTATTAAGTACGTTATTAAAGTTTAAGTTTTAAGTGTGTTGGTTTTTACGGGACATCACAATATATCTGCAGTCTGCAGCACTCATAAAAGTCATTGGAGCAAGCAAAAGGTGAATCAAAAGCTCCAATGCATCACAGATGAAATACAAGATGCCATTTTTCCGACAAGGGATTCATAAATAAACCATTGGTTAATACCACTCTCAGCCAGAGAAGACCAACCGACTTTACCATTAAGCATACAGTGATTAGTATCATAATCACCAGTAATTAACCAATAATCTAAGGTCTACAATCTAAGGTCTAGGTTACATCCCCATTATCCAAAACCGATTACCAATGAGTTGGCAGTGTTATATTACGGAGAGTTACATTTCTTGTTAATCCAAATTACTCAGACTTACTCAGACAACTCTGCAGGGAAAATACAATATCATTGACATAAATGGTGAACAGAACAGGGTCAAGAATTGATCCTTGCGGCACACCCATTTTAACAGCCATGAATTCAAACTGGGCTCACCCCATCCTCACACATTGATGTCTGTCATGTAGATAACCAGCTGCAAGCATCCCTAACAAATCCAGTAACGATTGTAAAAGTATACAATGATCTACTGTATCAAACGCCTTTGATGAAGGCAGAATTCCAAACAATAGTTTGACTTTGCAGTCCCAACTGCAGTTTTACACTTATTTCTTACGAGTCTAAATTTTAACCAATGGATTGTCCCTCTATGTCTCTAGCTCGAGACCAAGCTCATGGATCAGGAGAAAACCAAGGGCTGAAGATGTCTTTTATTCTAAGCTTTTTAAAAGGTGCATGTTTATTGACGATTGAGAGAAAAGACTTAGAAAAATGATTTAGCGCTAGTAGGTATGGTGAATATCACTGTGATGAAGGTAATTTCAAAAGGCTTGGTCATTGAAGTTTTTAACATTTATCTTGATGAGTACTCTCCAGGTCAAATACACCACAGGCTACACTTTGAGAATTTCTATTTGAAAAAATTAAATCTATTAAGGTCAACTTCAGATGATCTTTCAGATTTGACATGAAAGGATCAATAATTATTCATGATAAGTTAAGGTTATTAGAAACATCCTTCAGTTGGTTGGGTAGTCAGTCAATATAGGTTGAGGTCACCCAGAATGAGTGCAATTAGAGCAATTAGTTAAAGCCAATTTATCCACACCGGAGGACTCAGATAACTGCTGTCTAAACACTGACACCACGGTCATTTATTTGTTTGACCCTACCTTAACCCTCAAAGCAATGAATTCAAAATGTTTTGGGATAGTGACAGTGACAGTAATACCTTGACTGAGAAACGTGATTACACATATTTAGTGACCCCTCAATTGTGACAATTCAGAGGTCTATTAGTCATTGAGAGACTTCTTTAGCCAGGTTTCATTTAAGAAGAAAAATAACAGGGTCCGTCTGTGAAATTAATATAAATTAATATACTCAGACCGTCTAGCTTTTGTTGCTGAAGCAAACTTCTTCTAATTAGAATTAAATAACCCCAAACCATTTCTGGATTTAAGCAAATGAGAAATATCAATTTAAATTGGGGTGGTTGCAATCTCAGGCAGCATAGAGACAGTGATGCCAAAACAGAATGTATAGGATAGTTCATGTTTGAATGGGCCTATCACTCTTAAGCAAGGCCATCATGATTTAAAGTTCAGTCAGGTTCAGGAACCCTGGTACGTGACGGACAATAGATGATCTGCCCACAGGCCCGGTGGGACTGCTGGCTCGGTTGTCCTGCCTGTCAGACCACCTGGTCCATTGAGCATCAGCTGAGATGTGAGGCAGAGCACAGCAAAGGTATGGGCAGAGAGGAATCCAGAAAGAGAGTCCTGTGTTGAACGTTTCCTGTTCCGTGCAGTCTGGTCGCTACGATTCCTCCAATTGGAATAAGCTGTGTTAAAAAACAACCCAATAGCCAAAGTATGACAAAATAAGTGAAAATATAAATATAGTCAAATAGTGACAAAAAAACTGAAGAATGAGTTGACAGCAAGAGGCTTAGAATAAATAACGTAATTCCTTTGACTAATCATGTTGATGGCTGGTCAAAGTTTCATACATTGCTCTTTTTTTGTATTCTGCTATCTATAAAACTGGTAAAATACTACAAAGTAACATGGCCGCTGCTCATGCATGTATTAACTTACCAGCAGAGGTTGGCATGACGATCTCATATCTCACGCAATATTTCAATGAACAGCTTACATTTACACATAACATGTGTAATGCCATTCATTCACATTGTTAACATCCAACTGCGCATTGTGGCATAAGGGTTCACATACTTCTCACGCTCTGTCTGTGTGCATCAGTCCAATGCAATGCCTTTTCTGGTGAATGTCCAACCTTTTTTGAATAGATTTTGTATACTTTCATGAGACTCTATAAACTCTAGACAAACAGAGTACACCATATGGCATTATTTATGGAGAAAATATCCCCTTCACCTTAGTCATTAACGGTAATTTAATGTATTTAGGTAACATTGAGAAATAGCTGTTGACTACAGAATGTGAATAACAAGTATGGTGTACTTTTAATGACATTGCATAGAAATGTGAGTCTCGGTGTGGAAGTTACATTTGCTCAAAGTGCTACTATACTGAGAGTGACAGGTGGATGGGGTTCAAAAGGGCTGGTTTTGTGAATAAATATTTAACACATTTTGTAAAGATACATTTCCAATCCAAAATAATAATTGTAATCATTTTATTGTCTTCTCTAAATGACATCATCAACTGCATTTCAACAAGTTAGCAGCCTTTTATCCTCCACCGCGAGCTTTCACTGCCAAGTTGGATTGCCACCAAAACTGCCCTGACACTGCTCTCATTAAGCCTCTAAATTACATTTGCCTAAAAACGCTGACTGCCAAAATGTCAATCCCAGTATCCCTGATCCTTACTGCTGTGTTGGACACGGTTGGCCATGTTACTAAATAGACTAGAAAACTGGGTTTGGACTTTCTGGCACCAGTTTGCACTAAGGGAACATTCCAAAAACACAATTTATGTGAATAATACATTGAATTGAGCCGTTGAACAACATTGTTCAATGGTTGGATGTGCCATCATTTTCAAGTTATAAACAATGAAAAAAACAACTTGTTGTTTTAATTCTGCAAATTTTCAGTTTTAATACCAATTGGAACAACCAATTGAATGGCTGTGTGTGAAATGTGTAAAAGAAGTAGACCTTGGAAAAACAAAATGTTTTTCCAGTAAAGCGCAAGGACATGCTTGCCTAACAGACTCTTCTACTCTTCTCTATCTCATGGGGCTTTTACTGTGCTAAGTGCCTCGAACACTAATCTACATTGCTATTATTCCCAAAAAGCAATGCAATATTTACAATCAATGAGCTAGTCTGCATTGCCCTATGTTATGTGAGTTATCTGATGTGTAGTGTCAGACTAGAGCAATTGTAGATTAATTTATTCTGCAAAATGGTGTTGGGCTTTCAAGGTATTACATGTAATAATCAGAATTCCTTCTCAGTGAACATTCTGAGCACTGGAGACCGAGCTCAATGGGGTTGAGACAATAACAATCAGAAACTAACGATATACAATCACTTAAATAAGCTGACTCTAACCCAGGACTCTTCTGATTGGGAGTCAAACACCCTGACCACCTCCCCGACTGGTAAACACACATCAATTCAAATCCCAAAGACTGTAACTTGAGTATAACTTCAAGGACTATGATTAACAGAGAAGTGGCCCTTCAGACCAAAGTCCACAGAGCACAAATTTGTGTTCATATTTGCAGCACGACCCAAAAAATAAATATTGATGTTGTTTAGCCGGATCAGCCACGCAGAGTGTGAATGCAGCACGGCAGCAATATTTCTCTGGTGAAGATTCCAAAACATGTCCGTCCCGACACGGCTGTGTACCCTTTGTCTGCTCAGATTCTAAGGACCAGTCTGACGCGGAGCTACACTGATTCTGAAATATTGTCTTGGGTTGAGTCCATGGTTGTGTGATTTACCTTCATAAAATGCATTGCTTTTTTTGTTTTAAAGAAGCAATGTTCGTTCTAAAATGTTACATATTGAACACATTTCTGTGGCCCATAACAGCACGCGGGAACAAAGGTTAATCAATGAAAGTACCGCTGAACACAGAGCTGAAACGCCACTTGGAAAAAGAGAGAGCGCTCAGCTGGAAACCCACAAATAGCATCGGGGATGATCGAGGGCAACCACTACACCGCATTCAAATTCAATCCCAGCACTGCAGAGAGAGAGAGAGAGAGAAAGAGAACAAGAGAGAGAGAGAGAGAGAGTACAGGTGGAACTAAAACTTTGGCAGCCACAGACATTTATGCTCTCAATTCACCAGACATTTTGTTTGTCCATATGATTGTCCATATGATTAAATGTAAATGCCCTAAATGTAAATGTAACACGCAGTGCT
>OMKQ01055064.1:0-13022 GCA_900302335.1 Phycis phycis | reverse complement strand
CGTGTGTGTGTGTGTATACACGTATGTGTGTGTGTGTATGTGTGTGCGTATGTGTGTGCGTGTATACGTGTGTGTGTGTGTATGCGTATGTGTGTGTGTGTGCATATGTGTGTGTGTGTGTGTGTGTGTGTGTGTGTGTGTGTGTGTGTGTGTGTGTGTGTGTATAGTGTGTGTGTGTGTGTGTGTGTGTGTGTGTGTGTGCGTGTGTGTGTGTGTGTGTGTGTGTGTGTGTGTGTGTGTGTGTGTGTACCTGCTTTGCAGACACAGATCAGGTGTGTGTGTGTGTGTGTGTACTGATGCACCAGGTGTGCTCATGTACCCGTTCTGTAGAGTTGTGTGGCTCCCTTGAAGAAGCGTGGGAGCACAGCCTCCAGCACCATGACGAAGTCATCCAGCTCCTCGGTGAGTCCCACCAGCAGGTACTCGTTCACCAGGTTGACCTTGGCCTTCTCCAGAGCCCAGCGGCTGCCCACGTTCCTACAACACCACAGAGCGAAACCATCCATCCTCTGTTCATCCAGCACACATGATGCTGGTCAGGGCGACTCCACAGTGAACCGAGTTGGGAATCAAACACGCAACCTAATCTGGGATTGAAGAGAAATGTGCCTTATGCCGATCCGACGCCCACAACATCCCAACCAAAAACACCAAGTCTGTTGTCCAAGAGATAAAGCAGGCCTCAGAGTCAAGGTTAAATAGAACTCACCAGCACACTGAATGGTGTTGAAGCTAAGAGTTAAGGAAAGAGCTACGGTAAGTGTTGTGGAGAGTTAAGGTAAGGGTAAGACAGAAGGTAAGGTTAAGGTGAGAGTTAAGGTAAGAGCGATGAGAGCAAGGGTTAGGTTAAGTATCTCACCAGCACTCTGAATGGTGTCCGCAGAAGAAGGGGATCTGGAGCCAGAGCTTCTCAGGAGCACAGTCCGGACCCCCCGTGGCCACACACTCGTCAAACGTCTGGAACACACGACGTGCACGTGAACGCCACCTCAATACACTAGCTAGCAATGTAAATGCATCTTTTGCTTTAATGGATAGCTTTATTACAATTTGTGTTGCGTTATCAATCATTTCATCGATTATTCTGTGAAAGAACATTCATCACGTGTTTCTAGAACTATGCCCTTTCCGTACCACAGCTCAAAAAAAACCTAAAAAGATCTCCGCTCAGCGATGGGACACGTGTCTGAGGACCTTTTTGTCTCCCTGCTTCCTCCTGCGCAGGCCGGGCCGGTAGTCGTCTCCGAAGCGCAGGAAGTAGTAATAGGAGACCAGGCGCTCCACGGGGTCCCGCACCACGTTGATGTACGTGGGTTTACCCTGAACGCCGTACCTGCAAGACGAGCACCGCACATCACTTCCTCCTGTTCGCCGCCACGGCCGGACCACCGCGACCACCGTGACCGCCGTCAGGGCGGCGAGATAACGCCCACCTCAGAGAGCGGTTAGCTTAGATAACCTGGGGCTGTTCTCCATCAGGAGAATCACCTCTGGCGGTGAAATGATCGTGTTCGCGATGCTCTGGACAGCAGGTTCATTCATCAACACCGAGCCAAGGCATTAGTAATCAACCAGAGCTCCTGAGTGTATCTGCCATGCTCATCAGTTCACTAAGCAAGAGGAGGAGGAGGAGGAGGAGGAGGAAGAGGAGGTGACTCACTTGGAGAAGTCCAGGTAGACGACGTGGCCGTGGTAGAAGGCCGGTTTCATCTCCCTCCAGGTGGTGACGTTGTGGACGAAGCGAACCTGACAACATCATGGAGACAAGATGCAGAAGAGATCTCATGAGACGTCCGTTTAGGAAATAAAAACCTCTTCATTCGAGGAATTAAAAACGTCTTTGTCCAAGGAAATAACTTAAAACTTAAAAGGTGTAATAAGCAATTCCTGCGGCCAGGGGTCTCTCAATCCAAACAATAACAAAAGACGTGATTGGATGATTTTGTGTAGAACCAGGGGAGCATGGGAGTTGTTGTTTTCACCACCATTTCTTGTGAAATCTATGTGACGGATTCACAGACCACTTCATGAATTCAAGTTTCACGGACGTCACGTTTATTCACCTTATGTCATTTCATTCTCATGATATTGCCACAAGTAACATGGCGTTACCTTGCTAAATTACGAGACGAGTCATCGATCCAAGCAGCTGTACATTGACCGTATATTCCATGGATTCAACAGATGTTCGATAATGTGTACATGCATGGCAACTATCGCAGACTTTTTTCACAAAAGAAAGGCCTACGAAACGAATACAGGAGAGAACTCTTTGAGATTTAGACATGTATTCGATTAGTGTGTTTCAGTATTTCTTGCGTTCCCAATACTGGTTTGTGAACCGGAGGAGCTATTCAGACCAGTCACTGTGTTGGGGAGAGAGATGTGTTGCATGCAGCTTTACAATTAAATGTCTCTAAGGTCTCTACTGGATCACTGTTTTTCGTGTATTTCCCCAGATGTTGGGGGGGTAAAGGGCATAGGACACGACCAAATGTAACGGACCGTTACCGTGAATAAAACTACTGATTTCTCTGGGTTTTTTACATAATAACAACAACAAAATATATGTAACACAAGTCATATTTAGATATTTTAATGTGGAAATGTTTGATATCATACCTTTAAGTTACTAAGTAAAATCCCTGTGCCGCTTAGGATAATAGCTAGGATAAACTGTTCCTGAACTAGGTACAGAATAATAACAGATATGACGTGACACCATGAGCCCTGGTCCAGGTAAGAGGAACCCCATAAGCTCACCTGGTCTTGTAGGGAGAGGACAGGGTTGTTCTTGGAGGTGTTGATGTGCAGCACGTGGAAGCGGTTCTTCCCACAGAGGTCGTAGGCGATGTTGGTGAAAGACGTGCTGCCCGTCTTGGGCACGCGGTTGTAGATGACCACGGCATCATCGGCCTCGCTCAGCGCCGAGGTCGACTGAGCCCCGCCCTGCCGCTGCCCCTCGGCCACCTCGTGCCGAGCCATGGTTTGCTCTGAAACAACACGGCTTGTCAGGACGGCCCACAGTAACCTCTATCCATGGCACTCTGATCTGGTCAAACGCCAACCCTCTCAGTGTCCGGTGGTACGCTATACTATTGAGTCACTTTGCAGACCATCCAAATCCAAAAAGGGACCCACAGCGAGTTCTGGACTCACTGACTCACTGGATAAGACTGGGCACGGCCCACGGTCCCAGCATGTGTAACTGGGGTCCAGGTTCCAGAAATCGGCCCCAAGAGGTCTTCAGATGGGGAACAGTAAAACTAACCCTAAAACCAAACCCTATGACAAGGGCTTTCTGATGCATTTCCTGATGTATCAAAAAATTATAAAAAATGGAATGTCTGTGATGATCTCTGATGTGCCCGTCGGTGAGTGCGGTACTCCAAGTAGCCAGGAAGGGAAGGCCTTCTAAACCCACCCAGCCCTCCAGAGCTGTCTGGGACCACATCCTACTTTAGTGTAGGATGATTCAGGGAATACATTTAGTCACATTAAACACCTCCACATGCCAACAGCTCCATAACGACCATGCGTGTCATTGATCACAATGTAAATGAATGTACCATCTCCTTTATGAGGCACTAAGTTAGACCAACAAATATGAACATACCAGTACCTAATAAATACAGTCCATACAGCAGGTGTCCAGACATTTGGAGTACATAGGAGTTAGACCAACGAAGATGAACCTGTACCAGATCTGTACCAGACCATCATAAATGCAATCCATACAGCAGATGCCCATACATTGTGTGCATGGGTTGGCTCGTGCTTTAGTTCCTCACCCAGGAGCTCTCTGGACTGGTCTATTTTCTGGATCTGGTTCTCGATGAGCAGCACCGCCAGTCCGAACGCCACCACGACGAGGAGCGGAACCTTGTGGGGCATTATGGACCGTAGGAGCCTCATCCAGCAGAGCCAGCACCCTGGTCTCTCTGAGGGGTACGGATCGGGGAACTGACCGGGGTACCGGGGGCACACAGGAGACGACCCGACTGGAAACCCGGACCCCGAGCCCAACAAGTACCGCTGCGCTACGAAGACCTGGTGCTTCTTCAGTCCTCCTCTTCCTCCTCGGAGTGGCTTCGCAATGAACCGAGTCACTCCGAACTTTGACGAAGCTAAGAACACTAACCTAAACAACCAGCGGTAGATTAGTTATAATAAAGAACACAAACCTATACAACCAGCGGTAGATTAGTTATAGTAAAGAACACCAACCTTAAAAACCAGCGGTGGATAGGTTATAGTAAAGAACACTAACCTAAATAAACCAGTCTTTTACATAATGCTGCGTTCAGGAGCTCCACGGTAGTCACCCACTTCCGGGTTGTAAATGCCGCCACGTTGCCAAATCCAAACAGGTTTTCACAGCTAGGAATCTTGGTGTCCTGCTGAAAGGTCCGAAATGGAAGTTCCGACATGCCTTTTCGGACTTCACCATTCCCAGGTTGTAAAGAAGGGGAACTAACCCACTGCTATCTTCAACCACGGGACGCGAACGCACCATGGGGGGCTTATTCAGATCCCGTTGGGACGCGGATATCTCGCGTGATGACGACTTCAGGCCATCCCTATGCAAACACCAAGTTATATGAATGGCACGAAGAAAGAATGAAAGTAAGGCCTTGTTGTAGTCTAGTGTGTTGTTTACCTTGACAATTTTTGGTCTTCTTCTAATTCGCACTGCGTTGTTAAAGAAATGCAACGTCACACATCAGCGCTACAGAGCAGCACCAACAGGTGGAGCCAGAGGTCCAGATAACACCATAACATGGTCTCTGGGACCCCAAGTCCCGGGTGTTTGGTTCCCAGGATTCACGGAAATGTGACATTTCTACATTTGGGGTCAGGTTCAAAAGATGTGCTCAGACTGATAGGTTGAAATCCCACCAGCCCCACCAGTCTAAATGCCTGAGAAAGGATTCGGATTAAATATCAACACCATTAGTAGATTGCATGTTAAAAGACCCTGAAAAAATACATCTGCTGCTAATGAGTGTGAGATAGAAGGTGTGTGTTTGTATGTTATAGGCCTTATAGAGACTGACGTGGAAACATTGGAATTAAAAAAAGTTGTATTGATGGTAGAAGTACATTCTTCCGTATTTATTTTGTAGCCTACACACATCAGATACACACAAGCAACAACTGCATTAGAAACTGCCAATCCAACAGTAATTACACTGTTAATCATAGTCTGATGTCATGTTGAAACTAGAAACTAGAAAATGACAGCAGTCAAACAACAGTTTCAACAAGTTCAGTGAAACAAACGACACATTTAGTTACAACATGAAGAATGTAGTAACTCATATCAACATAGATTCATAGGATATAAAAGAGAAGTTTTACGTACAAACATAATGGAGAATACACTTATGTAGGTGGAGGAACATTAAGGTCCCCTCCTCACGTTTAAAACACAAACAGAGAAATCAACAGAGAGGCGGGGATATGGGCGCCTCGACGACATCACTGGAAGCCCGAGCATCACTTGAGGGAAACCTTTTGTGGGGTTCAGCTACAGAGCACACCGTCAACAGCAGGGGTACCGCGGGGATGGACTTTGGTCTTTTACAAGCAGATCTTTGTGAACGTTGACTGACAGCACAGAGAATTACATGTGGGCCAGGGGTTCTTGGGACCCAAAAAACGATTTGAGCGGGACACAACTAGTAACGAGTTTTCTGAGTGTTCTTAGTGTTGAAAGGCACAGACTTGACTGGACCCATTTTGGATCTGGATTGCGACCCATCTCGGGTCCCGACCTGCACCTTAAGGATCCCCGGTTCAGGGTGTCGTGCTCCATTCTAGGTTCTGTCAGGGTTCTGCGAGCTAGACGTAGTCGAACCTCTGGTTGGGCCGGACCTCCACGCTGTGAGCCTTGTAGGAGGCGTTGTAGTTGGGCTGCGGTCTCACCTCGGAGCGGTAGCCAGTCCTCTGGGACTGGGCCTTGTAGGGCATCCCGTCGTACCTGCGGACATGCAACACATCCCAGAACCCGTTGGTTACACTTCATGACGCAGTTTATTCCTTGGTTATGAATCAGATATCTGTTGAACTAATGTAATTACCATGACGAAGTCATCAGAGTCTGACATCAATAATGTGATTAGTAGGCCTAATGCGTATTTCCTGTATTCATTCAGTGCTTACTAACTGCATGTGGATGGCTTCTAAATTATAAAAGTTAGGAAAGTAAAAAGTGTGTGTTGTGACATGCCGAGAAAAAGCAGACGATTTGAAGATAAAAGTGAATCTGTTTTTTTCTTCTTAACTTTGAATAATTACCGTTGTTCCTCAGAAACCATTCCACGGCAGGCCAGACACATCATGACTCCGCCCACAACCAAAATGGCCGACCCTATCCAGCCCACGAAGAGGGCGGGGCCAAACGTGTACCTGAAATGATATATGAACAAATCAATAATAAATGAAAGGAAATAGTAGTAATCGCAGCTTTAGATGGGAACGGATACAAAATTGGACGCAGACTGTGCTTACTGTGGACGAAGGCCTTCGCTCATGCCGCCTAGGCCTCCTCCCCCGGCCAGACTGAAGCCTTCCCCAGCAAAGGCGTTGAAGCGGAAACTCTGCACAATGAGGTTAGCGAAGGCGGACACCCCCGCAATGCCACACACACCTGAACGACGAGGAGGACGAACGATGAGTCGCTTTCATTCGTTCTGTTTTATTCCTAGTTTTTTTTTGTTGTTTTGCTGTTGATCTATAACTCAACACAGGTTTTTATCTTTAAACTCGATACACAGAATATGTTTTCATGCACGATGAAAACCACGAAAACACAAAGCAGGAAAACAACAGCAAGAGAAGGACAGAGCTGAATGGAGAGCAGCAATCAATACATACAGATACGATTATTATTGTTGTTATTCTTAACAAAACAAAATGGTGGCTGAGAAACAAAATGGTACCGGCGAGGATGTTCATTATCCCAGAAGCTAGCGTCATAGTGGCCTTGACGTTGTTCTCCATGTTGCCCATCTTCAGACACTTGAGGGCAAAGATGGCAGTCAGGCAGCCGATGGCCCCAAGGATGATCCCCACCACCATCAGTGCCCTGACCGCCTGCAGCAGAGCTGGGGTCAAAGGGTCACACAATTAGGTTGACTACAATAGTCAAAGGTTAAAGGTTATAACACAAGGCTCGGTTTGTGACAGCATCCTATAAAGGGTTAACACATCACAGCTGTTTTTCAGAAACCAAAGGCCAAATGGATGCGATGTGCAACTTTTCAAAGACCTGTAAATGCTAAACAATGTATATCTCTTTCGACTTATTGTATTTTCTAAGTGTCTTGAAAAAAATCTGCAACACCAGCTCTTCTTCCTGAAACAAATCACAGAATGCTTGGTCCATCGACGACCATGGTCAAAGCTCTGGATCTCCATCGATCTGGTTCTGAGAAATGTCCAACCTTTACGGTTCCTCTTCGTTAAAGAGGAACCGTCACAGTGTGATCTGCTTACAAACCACTTTACTATCTCTATGACAGTGTATCCAGGAGCAGGTCATTCAGGAGCAGGTAGGTAGATATGTCAAGGAGGCCTACTGGTAGACCGTAAACCTTCAAGGTTTGAACCCAGTGCCTTTTTGCTGGGAGTCACACCCAGCACCCTATCCATGGTCCTGACTGGGAACAGATCCAATATAAAGCACATCCAATAGCTCTCCAATGGAAAGCTGTTGATGTACTGATGCCAATTGATCCATGAGGACCGATCGCTGGAGCTGCACCTTACCCGGCCGTTCTCTCTTACAGAGCAAACCTTACCAGGCCGTTCCAGTAAGCTATAGTAGGACTGTTCTCTCCAATGCACAAATCTCAGGGGGCCTTAGTATGGAATAATACCAGGGCTACCTGACTAGTTCCCTCCTACGGATGAAGCCTTACCAGGCAGTCCCAGTATGGTGAAATACGGCCGGCACTGAGTGGTGCCGTAAGATGTTCCCACACAGGAGGCCCAGAGGCCCGAGTAGGTGAAGAAGTTGGTCACAACGGTCCCAGAGCGGTCCTGCAGACTCCACATGTCCATGGCAGTGGCGGCCGATATCAGGAACAGCCCGAGTGCCGACAACATGAACCCGATCAACTGGACCATCATGGTGGCCATTTTAGGTGCCCGCACTGAGAGGCGGAATGGCTGCCAGGGAGCCGCGAAATGGCAGGAGTCCACTTTGCGTTATCAATATGTACTCATGAGGAAGGAGGGGCGCTTATCATGTTTCCTTCCATTCTCTTTGTCTCAGTTTCGGTAAACGTCAGGGAATCGTCATTGTAACATTTAGTAAGTAAGGGCGTGGCCACGTTTCCCAATAAGGTGCGGCCCTCTGTACTCTGAAAACTGGGTTCGACTTCTGTGCAGAATTGATTTTGGTAAACTCATTATTTTGGGAGAATTGGTCGCATTCTGAAACAGGTCTGACACATTCTTACATCACAACCAGTCACTGGCCTTCAACATCCTGACACTTTGAAACACTTTAAAGCACTAGCTACCTTAACTTTACTTTATTTGATATTATATTCGGTCCCGCCACCTTGCACTGTATTGATTGTTGATTGTTGATTGTTTTTGTCTATTGTCTCATTGTTTATTGTTTACTGTCACGCACCAACCACCAAGTCAAATTCTTTGTATGTGCAAACCTACTTGGCAATAAACATCTTTCTAACTTTTGATTTCTGACTTTGAACATATGGCCTCATGTTGCTACCATGGCGATAAGAAGTAGTCAGGGATATTCTAGTGGTTAGGGAGTTTGAGGAGTTTGACCTCCAAAGAAAGGTTGGGGGTTTGAAACTCGATGTCTGCGGCCTAACCTGTAGGCCTCCTTGAGCACGACTTGCCTACCCCTACCCTACCCCTACCTGCACCGTAATGACATGTGTCTGAAGATAAAAGCATCTGCTACAAGACTGAAGAGGAGCAGAGGAGGAGCAGAGGGGAGAAGGAGTGGGAGCAGCAGAAGCCTACCTGGTAACCCCAGGATGGTGAAGTACGGCCGACACTCGGTGAATCCCGAGCTCTGCCGGACGCAGGCCTTCCAGAGGCCCGAGAAGATGTACACGGAGGTGACCGGGTTGTCCAGCAAGTCCTGGGTGGCCCAGGGGTCCATGGCCGTGGCCACGACCATCCCGGCCACGCCGATCAAGCTCAGGACGAACCCCATGACCTGGCACAGGGTGGCTGCCATTCCGATGTGTCGGGCTTCTCGCCGGGATAAAAACCAGATGAAAACAACTTTGAGTGGAGCGCGTCTCTGCTGCGGCGCCGCGGGCTGCTCAGCGTCTCGATGTGATTCTGGCGCCAGAGAAATTGGGAAGGACGTTAGCTGTGACCTTAAGTGTTTACTCAAAGTGTCGTTAGTCACGACCGGGCGGAGCGATGTGCTATCAGATGGTTGAGTCCGTGTCGGTGGGTTTCCTACCTGAGCTGCTTTTCTCTTCAGCCTCTGAGTGACGTTGTGAATTAAAAACATTTCAGCCTGAATAGAAAGCCTCTGAATGTTTGTTTACTCGAGGACATTTTTCCAAACACGTTGGAATGGGAGTTCACACGTGTTGTGATGTGTTTGTGACAGGGGCTCCAGGCCTTGGGGGATGAAATGTTGTTTAAACGCTGAGTTTATGTGACACTAACAAGTTTGACCCGAGGAAAAACATGTTTTCATGTTTTTATTTTGACAAGCGTGAATCTGTAACTGTTCATTTTTATTATACTTCTATTTTGCTGTTGAAACACTATTCAGAAAAATATATAATGTTATCCAAGTTATGGCGCTACACAATTATTAACTAGAAATGTTGTTGTCCAGTTCAAAGATTATTTGAACAGTCTGTGTAAATTCTGATTCATAAAATAACACGTTAAATTAATGACTTAATGATGGATACCGCAGGCCAGGAGAGAGGTCAACATGGATGAGTTAGCAGAAATATGTCTAAGCAGAAAATAGTATAGGACAGTAGTAGTAGTAGTATTAGTAGTGGTAGTAGTGGTAGTAGTGGTAGTAGTAGTAGTAGTAGTGGTAGTAGTAGTAGTAGTAAGAACAAATAAGAAATAATTCATATACGTAAAAAAAAGAAAACTGAATTCAAAGAAATCAAGTGATTCATCTTCAGGTTGATGTTTTCTTTGTTTCCTATTTGAGATTTGACTAAGTTGTATTATGATTATAATTATACTTAAAATTATCATTACACATACACATTCTGTATGGTATTCTTATACAAGGGCCCAGTTGTGCTGTGCGTACTAACACTCAGTAGTAACAAGGTACTCACACGCAACATTAACCCAGTAGAACAGCTAAGATCATGAATACACCAACGACACAGTATATGTATTCGATGGCCTTGTTGTGTTGTGCAGTGTGTACTAATACACAGTAGGAACAAAGTACTGGTACACAGTGTTGACAGAGTAGTCCTACTGTTCCTCCCCCCCGCCAACATCCAGGCGAAACGCAAACATAGATATGATTGTAGCGCCGAAACGCTGATAGCGTGCGATACTGTACGCTGAGGCGAAACCCAGACCAGTTTCTTCATGTGATCCCAGACCACCCCAGATCAGGGCCAAAGGGACCATCAATCACAGGGGATAATTGATGACGTTGAATGTAGCACTAGAAATGACTCTAGTGTTTATCAAATGTTATTAAGTGATTGAAGGTCTACTTTAGGCTGGACGGGGCGGCAGTAGCTCAGAGGGTAGAGCGGGTCGTCCACCAAGCGAAGGGTTGGCAGTTCAATCCTCACCTTCAACTGTCAACCTGTCGAACCCCACAAATGTACTGATTGTAAGTTGCTTTGGACAAAAGCGCCTTCTAAATGCCCTAAAATTTTTAAGTGTACTTGTGGAGCACTTCTTTCGGATAATTGGGGGAGGGATAGTTGATTGTTCTGACTCCCAGCTAGAAGGTTCTGGGATGAACCCCAGTATCAGCAGTCAACCTGTAAGCATCCTAGAGCAAGATGCCCCCTAACTCCTATCTGCTACTTAACAACATGTGTCTGTAATTCTGTCTAACCCCGACTTGCTCCTTAATTATCAGTCTCTGTACTGCCTAACCCCTACCTGCTCCTTAATGACTTGCCTCTGTATTTTGTAACCCCTATCTGCTGCTTAAGGACATGTCTGTACTGTCTAACCCCTGCTCCTTAATGAGCTGTCTCTGTCTCTAATAATAAGGATGTAATTTTATATCTTATTATATTATCTATCTTATCTATTTCAGATAAATAAAAAAGGCTATGCATTTGAAAAAGTTAGACTTGTCGGAAGATTTACAAATACAATACTAAACACAATGACATCGGTTACATATATAGATAACTCTGTGGAAGTAAATGTCAGAATGGAACTTGAGAAGAGGAAACCGATAGTGAACTCTGCAGTGGCCGATAGTGAACTGATGTCCTGACACTACAGGAGAATGGAAAGTGTCCAGGAGAGCGTTTTCTTAACAATCATACTCTATCTAATCCAAACTGAAAATAAAACGAAAGAAGCAGGAAGTTTAACTCCTGCCAGTAAAATCAGAGATTGATTTAGAGCCCTGTAGCTGTTTGGTCCCCCCCAATACCTCCCACTACATGGGTGACGCGGGGTGGGCCTGCTCCCTCCATGCTGCTGTGATGAGGACCCTGAAACCCTCTGCATGATGATGTCTTGTACTTCTTACTCATTGTAGTATTTAGCCAATAATCAGATGCTTCCATCGAATGTGACTAAGAGTGACTTCAGACCATGTCACCAAGGAGCAGGTAGACGTTATACCTACATGGACATGTATGGACACACATGTCGCTGTTCGACGTCTGCCTGCTAATTTCGATGCGATCAGTAGTTCATGTAATGGCACCTCATTGCCACAAGAGGGCAGAGTCCGTGCACGAAAAGCCATACGTTAGTGGAAACGATAAAATGTTTTTTATGCAACCTTGCCTTAAAGGCAAGTTGTGCTTTTCTCCTGAAGCATTAACTTACATTAAATAAAATGTGAAAAGGTGGAGCATAATTAGCACTTAATAAGAGACGTTTAAAAAACGACAACTATCTAAAACCAACTGTAAGCAAAATATTACAGTGACTGAGTGTTTGCTGAGTGTCTCCCAGGCAACGAGGCCTACTGGGTTCAATCCCCAGTGTCCCAAGTTAGGCGATTAGAAGTAAATGAAAGTAGTTTCAGTAAACAACGGAGTTGTACAACAAAAACCAAAAGACGAAACTCATTTAATTCCACATTTCCCCTCTAATGTGTTTCTTTCTTCCGCACGGCGGAGGACACAATGGCTGAGCGCGCGCCGCTTCCTGTGACAGATGAGGGAAAAACATCAAAAAAATCCCAGAGCAATTAACCAATCAGCGTCCGGCAGGACGGCGTGACAGAGTGCACACATCAGCGCGCGACAGCGCCGCATCCGTTATGCTTTCAGCGGGCCGAGATCTAAATTAGAGAACCAATTAACTCTGCTAATAGCCCTTTCCCGTTTCATCTGCAAGACAATGGGCTTGAAGAGGAAGCTCTCACAATATCCTCTTTCTGCGCTAGCCTCCTTGTTTCCCCTTCAATTAGCCCGGCGCTTTCTGTGATTAAGTACCTATAATTATTTTTCAATTAAGGCTTTGATCTGCCGCGTGCATGTGTACACTTTCCTCGCCACGGCGGGAAGAATGAGCGGGAAGTGGTGAATTTGTCCGCCAGTGTTCCGCGCGCCAGGGACTCAAGTCTCGGGGCTCCGCGGGGATATCCGTCTCTGCTCCGCGGGCTGGACGGGGAGCGGGGAAAACTCAGAACTACTGACTTGTTGTGTTTGTGTTTCCTTTGTCGACGCGCCGACCGTCTCTCAGCTTGCTCCCGAGCGAGATGACGGCCAGAGACAGTGTGTGTGTGTTTGTGTGTGTGTGTGTGTGTGTGTGTGTGTCTGTGTGTGTGTCTGTGCGTGCGTCTGTGTGTGTGTGTCTCTGTGCGTGTGTGTCTG